>JARFIW010000957.1:1800000-2067473 GCA_036346225.1 Platerodrilus igneus
TCTAACGTAACGGAAGTACACGCCTAGTCTATTTAAAATTCCCGCGCACCGCGTCTTTTGAAATTATGGCGCGAAACTTCCGTACATCAAAACTTAACCTAAATACAATGTTTAAGTGCCGATTTGGCACGTAACAATCGCGACAAAGCCACAAAAGAAAAAACTTAAAAAAAGAAAAAGTCTGTTAGAACAGTAACGGCTTAAAATCTAAATCCTAACTACCCTACATAAACCCTAACTTAAAACCTACAAAATGTTTATATAAGGCGCCACCTGGTTTTTTGACCGATAACACGTCTACCGAAGTACCAGGAAACGGAATAGGTAGCCCGATAGTCTTTGACTACACTAATTATCGACAGCACAAATTGGTCGGGGAGCATGAAATACTACTTAAATTAAAACGGGTGCGACAAGTCGCCTAAACTATCTAAACCTATCTAACTAAAGCTAACATAAAAGTTTTTACGTGCAAACACACATGAGTGTTGCATCAAAACTATTCTTCTTTTGGCAAGAAGTGCCCAAATTTAAAAATGTTCATGGAATGCGTCACTTTGCACTCTAGCAAATTTTGTTACTGGTACCTTGGTTTTCTAACGATGCACATTTAAAACTTGTCCATGACACAGTTGTGAATCAACAAATTTACCAAAAGTACCACCTACTAAATCCTTATATGCTAACCTAACAATTTACATTTCTATATCAGGCTAGCTTTTTCACTCAAATTTCAAGAAAAATAATTCCCACGTCTGGTCATATATACCACACGTTAGGGAGATAAAAAGATAAGGCAAGATCTAAAATTGTTGTTAAAGATAGTAGATAAGATAATGATATTAAGCTTAAGTTGTTATCCTCAAAGGTAATAGACAAGATAACGGTATTAAGCTTTAGTTATATTTGAGATACTAGATAAGATAACACGATATTAAGCTAAAGTTATTATTAGAGATAGTAGGTAAGCCACCAATAATCAAGACTTTCAGAGGTTATGTTTATTAAACTAAAATAGAGGATAAACAGTTATGAAAATTTGTTTTTAAAGTTTGCCGAATGTTAAACAACACAACACTATATGGTGGAAACTAGCTGGTATTTGGGTAAACTGTTGAAATTGCTAGATTTAGAAACTACTGATAATGTGTAATTCAAACCCAGGACCATCATGAAGCACTACATTGTTAAATCTAATTTTTGAGTCTATACAACAAATGTATTGTGAAAGTTTTATTGCATTAGTTGTTATACGAAAATACAAGCTCGGTGTACCTGGTGTGATAGTTTTGCTAAGTTTGAACAGTATGAGATGTATGAAAGTAGTAAAATAAGTAACCTCCTCAACAATAGCTCAAGCGCACATTCAACTTGAAAATACATTACACTTGGCTATTGATAAAATGTAAGTAAACAACTTTACCAAGAAAATATTGTCAAAGTTTATAAAGGTGCAATCAGAAAATGATCAATTATATCACGAACGCAAAGTGTGAGTTTGCAGCCAATGTTTAAAAGATGAAAGTAACCAAAGAAATTAACAAAGTACCTATTAAAAGTTTGATATTTAGCAATAGAAATTCTATTTCGTTTTGTATTTATTTATTATACAGAAAGTTAAAGATATTGTAACGGGCTACTGCTACTGCGTTTCTTTAATTTAAAACAAGGAGTAACCAGAGTCTTTATTACTCACTGTTCACAAGTCTAATTAACAGTATATGCCTTATTTATAGATGTTTTCAGTCCACTTAACAATGAAGCACTATTACACTAATGAATTTACAAGCACTAATATCTTCTTAAACTAACTTATTTAGGATCGGTCCATTAACACAACTATTTATTTACTATACACTTTGTCTATTTATGTATACTACAAGCTGCATGTACATTAGACACAGCATAAAACATTTATGTATACACCTGAACTTCCCAAAAGCTCAACTACTATTACTTTACAACGATATAATTTATATTAGACATTCTAGTATAGACTAACTCTTGCATTCATTAGCGGTCTTATATATACTGTGGATTAAAAAGGATGACTCATGCTCCAGTAATTTCTAGAAGAATTCTGGAATCCTTGAGAATAAACAGTGCTTGCGGGGTTTTGCGTGTTTGATGGGTTGCCTACTAGTAGCTCGCTACAATATGTATTAATATACAAAATGCCAATAATTAATTAATTTACAAACATTTATGTGTCTATCGTATAAAAAATTTCTTTCATTAAATTCCCTAAGGTTCTATAAATTTGCGTTGATTAGTTGCCACTGCAGTCTGAATCCCAGTTCCTGTCGTCGTTATCTTCATGTACATCAATGACCAACGGTGCTACATCCCTTACATCAAATTGAATTTCGCGTTTCCACTATTCTTTAATGATTGTGTCTGTGTTGTACAGAATCTGGCCAAACTTAAGGCGTTACGGTCGCTAATGCTTTGTCCCACATTGCCATACAGTTTTCTATAGATCTACCATCCCTACCAACGTGACGATTAAAATAATTTTTAGCAATACCCCAAATCAGTTCAATTGGATTAAAAATACAATGATAGGGAGGCAGTTTTAGTACCCTATGGACATACTGTTCAGCTAAAAGATCAATTTCAAAAATTCTGGGTGGTTTGTTACTACAATTTGGAGAAACATGTTAGTCAACTACAAAGAGTACCATATTTTCTACTTACGTTGCACCCACATACAGCAGTTTCCTATTTAAAGATGCTACTTCAAAACGGATTCCATTTTTACTAAGCCATTCTGCTATTTCCGTTTTCTTCCACGAAGTGTTTGGTATTTTTTGTTCTGTAGTACTGTGATACGAAGCATTGTCCAGGACAATTACAGATGGTGTTTCTGAATTTTTAGTAGTTGATTTTGATATTCAAACCAACGTAAAAAATTATCCTCATTCAGTTTGCCATGATAATCTTGATTTTTTGCCGATGAACTAAAGACCACTCCACTACCATCAATAAAACCATCTGCATTGTCTGCATGCAACATTATGTATCTAAAATACAGGACTACTTCATGCATTCACATTATTAAATGTAAATCTCACTAACCTTTTTCCGTCAACTCTTTTACTTTTGACACTTTTCAAATTCGGCTTATAGAACCATTTTGAAAAATATGTTTCATCCGGAAAACCAATTGATACAAGTTTTCCTGTTTGACGTGTATATAAGCTTTCAGAAATCGCATTCTTCTATTGACAACATCAAACAACTACATAAGTCCCCGTCTTGGATTATCTTGTTTCCACTTAAAACCCATATTATGTAGAACTGTATTTAACGATTTTGCTACCCTTAAAGAGCCCAACGTGTGTTACCTTTTGCCACAAGATTTTTACAGAAATATGCTCGCCTTAAAATTTTTAATGTTATGTAAACAATTTCAAAATTAATAAAATTTATTCACGATTTTTATACATTCTGCAAATTACATTACGAATACAACATTTAGTAATTTTGTCAACTTCAGCAATTGGTTTTTTGTGAACTCGTTTCTTGGATGTGAAGGGTTCATTGTTTTTAATTGCCTATGGCACAGCAGTTACCGTGGTCAGATTGATATTTAAAGCAGCTGCCACATGCTAAAATAGTGTAGCGGGCTACTACTAACACGTTTCACTAATTCAAAACAAGTAATAACAAGTCTTTATTACTCACTGTTCACAAGTCTAATTAACAGTATATGCCTTATTTGTAGATGTTTGCAGTCCAATTAACGATGAAGCACTATCACACTAATGAATTTACAAGCACTAATATCTTCTTAAACTAGTTCCTTAACTATAAGGCCCGAATTCTTAGACAATACTTGAGGCGCCCTCATACTTACAAGTCACTCAACTCCACTTTCAGAATTCACAGAGCTTATGCAGTTTTGCTTGAGTGTAAGTGGAGGGAACACTTTACCTAAACTTGAGTCGAATCTGAGGGTGCATTCTGTTTCCCTTAAGTGACACTTTGCCACATATTTTTGTTCATTACAGTTAAAATGGATGGCGATTTTTGGGAATTTGTTCAACATATTGTAGATGATAACAATTATCTACCAATTCCAAGGTAAGTGTGATATAATTCTTTCAATGATCATAACTTGTGGAAGCATTAAAAATAAAACTTGTGTATTAATGAAAGTGATTTTTATTGTTTTAGATATTACATACCTGATATTGAGAATCCGCTAGAAAGATACTGCAAAACTTAAGGGATTTACCAGCACCACCTGTTATCAAATTATGCTTGGCTTTGCGATTTTACGCAACAGGAATATATCAAGTACCTATAAGCAAAAAATATTTTATAGCTAAATGTTAACAAAATCTATTTTAGAAAGTCCGTGGTGATCTACATGGTATGTCAGACAACTACTTGTCGCATTGTTAAAACGATTTCAGAGGTTCTGTCTGGAAATTTGGGTCATTATATAAAATTTCCACATGGTCTTAGCACTATAGGTATTGTTCGACAGCAATTCTTTCAACTTGCAAGATTTCCTGGTGTTATTGGTTGTTTAAATTGAACACACATAGAAATAAGAAGTCCTGGAGGCCCTACAGCTGAAGTTTATCGAAATCGCAAAAGTTGGATGCCCATAAATGTTCAAGTTGTGGCAGGTCCTAATGCAGAAATTTCCGATATTGTAATTAGATGGCCTGGATCAACACATGACAGTCGAATTTTTAACAGTAGCTCATTAAAACTTCGATTTGAACAACACCGGCTTCACGGTATATTACTAGGCGACAGTGGATATCCAAAATTAGCATATTTATACACACTAATGACAAATCCACAAACTAGAGCCGAAATAAGGTACAATACTACACAGATTGCTACACGAAATGTTGTAGAAGGGGTGTTTAGAAGTGGTAGAAAAGATTTCGCTGCCTAAATAAAAGTTTAAATTATAATTTGCAAACAATTCTACGAATAATAGCTGCCACAGCAGTGTTACATAACATCGCAATTATGGAGCATGAACTGTTTGTCGCAGATCGATACTTTGTCGATAGATTTGTGCCAATTGCAGCAGTAGTACAAAATACTCGCGGTAATTTAATTAAGGCCGCTTTTATTGCCAGACCCTTTGCAAATTAGAAAGCTTTTTGTAATGTAGGTTGAATAATTGCAATTAGGCTGTATTGTAAATATTTAGAATTAAAATTTGATACCAAATTACTAAACATAAAAAAACGTGAAGATTTATTTTAGATTCAAAAACAATATTTCTGTAAAATTTGATAACTACACTTATTTTAATTTCTACATAAACATAATAAACTATATATACACACACGCTTAATTTAAATTTATTTGTTCAGTTTTTAATTTTTCATGTTTTAATTGCTCTTGCAAAATTTCCAGCTTAATTTTCTCCTGTTGAAGTTGGATTTTTCGATGTCCTTATTGAACTCCATTTCCAGCTTTTGGTCCTCCACTTTCAGATCAATTTCATGGACACGCAGATTGTGAAGTTCCAATTCTTGTTGTTTTAATATTTCAGGCGGCTCCGTGGCGTAGTGGTATGTGTGTGACTACTACGCCCAAGGTCCCGGGTTCGAATCCCGACACGGTCCGCTTGAAAAATGTCAGGCGAGCATTTTTCGCAAAAATACACCCTCGTTCGGATGAGAGGTAAAATGGAGGTCCCGTGTGTGAGTGTTGTCACGCACGTTAAAGATCCCTACCTTGCTTGGAACAGCAAGGATTCGGCAAAATTCAAAATTTTCCAGGTAAAAAAAACTCGCTTCCTGGCCAATGTAGTACCTTCGGGTGGAGCATTGGAAAATCACATGTAATGTTTTAATATTTCATTCCTTTGTAAGCGCACTTCCAACTCACGTTCAATCACCGTCCCTCGAGATATAAATGCACTGGGTCTTATTCGCTTCTTAACAAGTCTATTGGGCTTTTCTTCTACAACAATACTCATTTAATTATTTGCATAAATGTAATTATATACCTACTACTAGGCTTGTCGTCCAATGGAGTACGACTATAGTTATGGTCCAGGTCTAATATTCTTGCAGGTTCATTCACAGTACCTGTTTCATAAAGTATATAAGATATATATCACAAACGAATGCATTATAAACAAACCTGTATCTTGTTCTTGTAGATTATCTTCATAATTTACCGAACTTGTACTAGGCATAACTAAAACTATTTTTTAATTAATTTCATAACAGTTATGGAATACAGACCTGTACTTCCTAAAATGTTACTTGTACATGGTTTACTTATATCGTGTGATAGCATTACTGTATCACTGTCGATTGTGTCGAGTAATTCAATGTTGACGCAATTTAGTATGTCGTCAACCATAATATCATCACTGGAATTTGTGTCGGGCTTGTAACTTCCACCTCCCGTAAGCATTATTTGCCTCTTTTCTTCTGATAATTCCTTTTTCTTTCGAACTTTCATATTCTCCCAGCATTTTTTCAGTTGCTCTGTGGTGCGCTACAAATTAAACGATGTATCAGATATTGAAAAAATCAAGATTTTTATATTCACACACTTTGTTGTTTTCGGCTAAACAATTATATTCATTCATTAACTTCATCCAAGCCTTCTTCTTCTCGGTTAAACTAACGCAGTCACTTTTCTTAATTTCTATAATGTTGTGGTACTTGCCGACAAGTTCTTTTAAATACAGTTTTTCATCGCCCGTGAATACACAACGTTTAATTAAACTCATGTTTACCGCTGGTTTAATTAACCAAACACACAAATATGTAGCTATTATTCTTTAGAAGATGGCCATAGGTCCGTGGGATGAACACTAATTATAGTGGCTGTAGTACAGTCTCAATACACTTTGCATGCTAAAATATAAGCCTTTGCGCATAGTAGTGAGTTGAAATCAACGAAAAAAACCGACAAATCCACTTAAGGCGACGATAACAAACCCTCACTTTAGGATACCTTTATGAATTCCAATCGAATGTTTGAGTGTACACTTAGCTTAATTGAGGGAAAGTGAAGTGTTCCTTATACTTGAGTAAGAGTGCGCCTTAAAAATGTCTATGAATTCGGGCCTAAGTCTTCTTAGCAACACTAAACACTACTATAATTTATTTATTACACATTTGTCTATTTATGTATTCTACAAGCTGCATGTACATTAGACACATTCACAACATATAGCATTAATGTTTACCCTTGGACTTCCAAAAACCTCTACTATTTAACTTTACACGATATAATTTATATTCGACATTCTGATATAGACTAACTTCTTACATTTATTAGCGGTCTTATATATATATATATATATATATATATATATATATATATATATAATTAAAAAGGATGACTCATTCTCCAGTAATTGCTAGAATAATTCTCGGCCCTGGAGAATATACAGTGCATACGGTACTTGTGTGTTTAACGGGTTGCCTAATAGTAGTTCGCAACAATAGAATTAATAAACTACAAATTGCAGTAAATAATTAAATTACCTCACAAACTGCCGCCAAAGGAATAAGTGGACCACCGTTATCTCGTTCTTGTTTAAAAAACGCTATTAAATTAGCTACAAGTAGCTTCCTTCTACTTCCTAAACGTGAACCGGACATGGTTTATTCACCCAAATAGAAATAACGCTGGTCTGTTATGAAAAGAACAATTTTAAATGCAAGCAAGAATAACACAAAATGCAGGACAAAAATTACGCAAGAGGTTAATAACATGAAATAAGAACGCCAATGAAAATCTAACTAACCAATACAAGTAATATTAGTTGTCAACTAACGTCTCAAATGAAGGCGGCAACATTGCAAAATTTGCAAACCGAGAAAGAAACTTTTCTGAAGTTAGAATAAGACAAGAATATCATTTGTAGTTGATATGGTGTGACGTCATTTGTAACGAAAGTCGGTTTAGAAATTGCGAGAAGTATAACAATTCTATCAATATAATGAAGCTTTTACATCGCCTTTCAACAAAGTAGATTACACATCAAGATCAAACACTATTGTCAGTACATGCCCACTTTCATATCAGTTTTCTCCTCTTTTTTAACTGCAAAGTATCGTTTTTTAAAAAATCTGTTATTGCAGAAGACGATATAACATGTTCACCGGTACAAGCCACTACAAACACAAATTAATTAAAAAATCGTTAATGTACGTATGTGTTTAAGTGATAAATAATATTCTAATATATAAATACAATAAAAATCACGATTTCTTGGCAATAACAAAAATTTTTGGAGGACTAATGCTTACTATTATAACAAAATTACAACTTAGATATAGGCAAATCACTTTAAGAAGAACCTAACGTCATATGCCAGATTGCGCAGAAATGTAATAACAGCGGCGTAGTTGAGTTATTACAGTATAAACGGAAGATATGGCGTTAAATAGTAAAAAATAAACATAACCAATTAAATTATATTTTAAAATTTTTAATATAATATCGCCATATGAGTTGTGTGCATCAATATCCCTAAAAAATACTGCTATAGCAATGTTATTTTGTAAAATCCGATAAAGCAAATGATTGAATACCATGGCCTACTTCAGTAGTTTCTATCTCATTCTAGTGTTCTGCAAACACATCTGTTGAGTAACTTATTGTTTTATTAATGTTAATTGTTATATACAAGATATTTTATATTAGTTAGATGGCGGTTTAAAACTGTCCGTCTGTGTATCAAGTAAAAATAAATAGTAATGAAATCTAAAACTTTTACAAGGTAATTTCCGATTGGTTGATCATAAAACTCTACGCCACTAAAACCTGTATACTGCCATCCCTAATTACATATAATGAATTGTTCTAACCAATTTTTGCTTTGTGCGCATGATGACGTTGGGTTCTTCTTAAAGTGATTTGCCTATACCAGAAATATATTAACAAATTAGTAAATTGAATTTTCAAATGGAAAAAATGCATTGCATTTATTTTGTTTAGATTTATGAGGCGATCTTGAACCTAAGTGACGTCACGCTAATGAACCAAATAGCCAGATATTAATTGGGTTTGTTTGTAATGATAGTTACGTATTTTGCCGTAGGCGCTGCAATCGATTTTTTATCGAAATTTCTGCTTTGCTCAAGTTAGGTGAACTGTGTAAACATCCCAGTAGTTACCGAATAGAGTATTTAACAAGTAAAGTCCATTTGCTTTAACTTTAGAATGACGTCACTACTGGATAAAATACTGCATCGCCAATGCTATATGTATAACTTTAATCCTATAGAAAAGTATGTATTAAGTGTACATACTCTAGGGATGCATGCAGCGGTATGTCTGGCAACAATTCGCGCGTTCATGGAACAAAAGCGCTGCGCGCTACAATTCAGAGTGTTGCTGAATGGTACCGCTAACTGTCACTTTTTGCAGCGTTGCATTACAGCACACCGCCATTAATCGATCGTATAATTTTTTCTCTGTAGTAAAGCGGTTGATTATAGCATTAAAATAAAAAGGTATTAGGTTAAATTAAAATAGTTTATAATTTAATGTATAGTATGGAAAGGACTATTGAAGTGATGTTAAAATTTGGGGGAGAACTGTTTAGAGCAAATGTAAAACAACTGAGAATCGTAAATGATAAGAAACCTGATTAATTTTATATTTGACTTGCCAAATAACAGATTTAAATAAGTATTTCCAGTTCTGGTGTTTCTATGGTTTCAGACCCTGTCTATGCATATGCCTATACAATGAACTTAAAAAAATGTTTGGGAACATTTTAATGAAGTCCCAGCCGAGGATGGTGTTTCAACTTCACGTGATAAGGAGAGCAGTGCACTAGGTAATGTTTATATTACAACTACATACATTTATTCTTGATACGTAAATTTAAAACATTAGTACAATAGGCCTAATAAGTATATTTTTAGATTCTGTATGGACTGATACAAAAATTTATCTTCTATTAGAAGAATATAATAAATCTAAGGATGCTTTTAAAAATCCAAAATGTAAAAAAAGATATTTATGGGCGAAAATACAATTGTTAGAGTATGAGGGAGCATACAAGAAATAACAGAAAATCATGAAGTGTAGATATATTTCAATTTAATGTTGACAGCATATAAATTTATTTTTATAATAATAAATTATTATGACAGACTAGGCCAACCTATTATAAGTGTCTAACTACAAACAAACTAATACATACTACAACCAATATTTGAGTGTAGGAACATATATATTTTAATACTTCCCCTTACTCAAATATTTATCACAATTTATAAGTCCTAATTTTTGTACATGTTTTGAATGTTTGATTTGATTTAATGCTTTTGTAAACAAATCAGCTAACATGTCATTGGTTCTTTTATATTTGATTAAAACTAAACCTTCGTCAACTGCATTTCTTACAATATGATGACACATCTATGTGTTTAGTACGCCTATGCGGTTGCAAATTTTCAACTATTTTGTGTGCACTTTGATTGTCGTTATAAATGGTAATTGGACAATTAATATGCCATAAGTCATGTAGAAAATTTCTGATAAAATATGCTTCTTTTGTAGCACTAAGCTGTAATATTCAGCTTCTGTGCCCGAGCATGCAATGGTTTGTTGTTTTCTGGATTCCCAACTAACAACTGATCAAACTTTACTACAAGTCCAGTGCAGGATTTCCTGTCACTAATATCACCGGCCCAATCTGCATCTGTGAAAATCTCTATATTATTTCCACCCTTTTTAATTAGTAATCCATAATCCAAAGTACCCGATAGATACTGTAAGACTCTTTTTGCCACAAGCCAATGCTCTTTATTAAAGCTATTGTTAAATTAACTTGAGTTTACTACAAGTGTAAGAAATATCAGGTCTTGTACAAACAAAAAGATCCATAAGACTACCTATCAACTGTTGATAAGGATTCTTGGTATCACAAGTTTATGATTTTACTAATTTACAACTTACGTCCATTGGAGTAGCAACGGACTTGCAATTAGACATCTGAAATTTATTTAATAGATTTTTAATATATTCTTTTTGAGACGGTATCAAAAAACCTTTTTCACGATCCCGAATAATTTTCATACCAAGACATTGTTTTACAGGTCCAAGTATTTTAATATCAAAGTTTTTAATTAATTCTTCATATAAATTCTTTTTAAGCTTTTCATCATTGCTAAAAACAAAAAAGTCATCAACATACAGGGCAACGATAACCCTTTTATCATTCTCAGTTTTTACATAACACATTTTTCACACCCTGACTGTTTAAAACCAATAGCGGAAAGAATTTTATGTACCTTCAAATTCTATGATCTACTAGCTTGTTTTAATCCATAAATACCCCTTCGTAATAAGCATACAGTATGTTCTCCATTATGAGTATAACTTAAAGGTTGCTCCATGTAAATTGTTTCATTAATTTCACCATTTAGAAAAGCAGTAGTAACATCGATATGTTCAATATCCATATTTAGCTCTACTCCTATAGTGAACAACATTCGTAATGTGGAATGCCTAACAACTGGTGCAAATGTGTCTTCGTAATGTCACCAAATATTTGACTAAAGCCACGAGCTACTAATCGAGCTTTATATTTGTGTATAACTTCATTTTCATCATACTTTTCTTTGAAGACCCATTTACTTTTAATGACATTTTGACCTTTTGGTCTATCTACTAGTTCCCAGACATTATGCTTCATTAGTAAATTCTATTCTTCATCCATAGCTTGAATCCAATGAGCACTCTTTTCTGATGTTACAGCTTCATTATAATTTTGCGGTTCATTACTATTTGATGCATTCAAAAGATAAGACTTGTCCACGTCAAAATCTTTCATCCAAACAGGTAAGCGTCCATCTCTTTGGGGCCTCTCGTTTACATGTTCGGATAAGTCATCAAGTCTGTTAGGTTCTATCAAATCTTTCATTTGAATGTGTATCTTCCATTAACTTGGGTAAAGGTTTAATCAATAAATCATTTCTAGTAGGTAGCATCATTGTACTTTCTACAGAAGTTGAGATGTCCACTTCGGTGGATATATCTTTAATAAACTTATCCTCCAAGAATATGACATCTCTAGCAATTATTATATCTGCTGATTTTAGTGGGTCTACTAGTCTGTAACCATTACCGTATAAACAATATCCTACAAAAATGCATGTTTGGGACTTACAGTCTAGTTTCTTACGCTGATGTTCAGGTTTTAGAGATGCACTGCATCCAAAGATACGTAGGTGACTAAGATTAATTTTATTACCAGTCCAAATCTCCATAGGTGTAGCTCCTACAATAGCTGCAGTGGGACTCCTATTTTTTAAGTATACTGCTGTAGACACTGCTTCAGCCCAAAACTTTTTACTTAAACCTGATTCGTGAAGCATCGCCCTAACCTTTTCCATAATAGTTCTATTTAATCGCTCAGAAACTACATTTTGCTGTGGCGTATATGGTACGGTTGTTTCATGAATAATACCACATTTCTCTAAATAATTTCTAAAAATTTTGTTACAATATTCTGTGCCATTATCACTCCTAAAACACTTTTTTTTTGCAATTGGTTTGATTTTCTGCTAAAGTTTTAAATTCAATGAATACATTAACAATACTCGCCTGATGTTTAGTCTTAAGAAAATAAGATGTGTATCAGGTGTAATCATCAGTAAATGTTATGAAATAATGAGCTCCACCCCAACTATTCTCAGACAGGTCCACATAAATCTGAATGAATCAGTTCTAGTTTTTGGGTTGACTGTTTTGCTACACCTTTTGGAAAAGCAAACCTTTTTAGCTTCCCCTCAATGCAAGGAGTCAAAGAGTCATTTCTTCATCATTATCTAATAGAACATTGACATCTCCTACACCCTTACTGTATATTTTACTATTATTAGCTACCGTAATTTCAGATATTTGATTTGAATTAGAAAAATTTGTTATCCAATCATGACGATTTGTCATGTGGCTTGTACAACCTGAATCAAGCAACCAATCATTAGATTTAGATGCATCACAGCTAACAAAAATGTTTTCAGTAGAAAACATAGTTTTACTATCTTTAACAGTATAAGAATGATTACCATTAGAATTAAATTCGGAGCTACTTAACTCATGTGAATCTCTCTTCCTTCTTTTTTTTTACCTTCCTGTACAATGTACATTTTGGCTTAATATGACCTGGTTTGTTACAATGATGGCATACAGGTACTGTTTTCTTTTTAGTTTTTTCAACAAAAGCAGTAGATGTACTTGCACGAACATTATCATTCTTACGATGAACATTAGCTTCAATTCCCATGACCAACGAATTGAATTCATCAGGAAGCCCAATTAACATGAATTCAGCTATTTCTTCATCTTCAATCTGACAACCTATATCTGCAAGCTCTTGTGTTAAAGAAATAATGAGCCTAATGTACTGATCCATGGTTTCAAAACCGTACTGAATACGGGATAGTTTACGTTTTAATGCTAAACGTCTACTAATACCTTGGTTTTCATACGCAATTTTTAAATTATTCCATGCTTCTTTGGATGTTTTTGCATTGCGTACATGAGGATAACATGAAGGTTTAACACAAGCATATTTTTGCATAAGTTCGCTGATCTTTATTAAAATCAGTAACAGAATTATCCTCTACACATTCCCATAAACCGGAATCAATCAAAAGTAATTTTATATGAAATTTCCATTGATGCATAGTTGTGAACGCCATCAAGTTATCAACATTACTTAAAGAACTTCCACTATTTATTATAATAGGTGTAGATACAGCATGAACAGCATCAGTAGCTTCAATTTGTCCGTTTTGAGTCATATTAGAATCTAGACAAACTTACACTATACACTATAATGTACAAACAAGTCAATACTGTTCTTTAAATATAAATCCACAAATTCACTGTATTTCAGTTGAATTCCCTGCTGGGCCCATAACCAATGTTAGAGTATGAGGGAGCATACAAGAAATAACAGGAAATCATGAAGTGTAGATATACTTCAATTTAATGTTGACAGCATATAAATTTATTTTTATAATAATAAATTATTATGACAGACTAGGCCAACCTATTATAAGTGTCTAACTATAAACAAACTAACACATACTACAACCAATATTTGAGTAAGGAACATATATATTTTAATAACAATCTACCTTTCTGAATCACTCCTACGTCGTGTCTATTGATACTTTGAATAAAAAATGGAATAATCACTTGAAGCAAGAGTTGCATAGCTGAGAATTAAATTAAGCAAATAAAAAGTAAAGCACAAATATGTTTTTGTAAAGAAAAACTTTTATTATATTATTGTGACAGGATTGTCTAACCAAGTGGTGTGATCAGTTTAAAGTAATGTAGTGATCCATGGTCAACTGGATGGATGTTGTTCAAGTAACCATGGTAATAAAATAAGTTATGTCAATGTAATATATATAATTGAAATATAATTATCCAAACAGAAGGAATTCATTATATTTGTATTCAATTCTATTCAAAGAGTTACAACAATTGGCGACGAGGATTAAACTGAAAAAGAAAGAAAATGAATCCAGAACAGTTTCAACAAATGATAGAAATTTTTATTAAAAATCAAGAAGTATTAATCAGTCAATTTCAAAAAGTCAACATCCAGAATGCAAATACTGAAAATACTACACAAAGTTATATAAGTTCAATTCCAGCATTTGAAAATTTTGATGGCAAGAAAGAATAGTTCAAGTGTTATTTAGAGAGGTTTGAAAATTATCTGACCATTAAAAACGTTTATAATCAACAACAGAAAGCACAACTTTTATGTATATCAATTGGATGTATACATTACAATAATCTTTCAGTGTTTTTGGGTCCAACAAAATGAATTAAAGAGCTGCCATACGCGGAACTAATAAATGCTTTTCAATCAATGTTGAGTCCTCTCAGAAGCACAATAATTTCTCAGCATTATTTCTTGAGCACCTATCAGCAGGAAAATCAAAATATTGGGAGTTTGCTGCGACGTTACAAAAAAATTTGGACGAATGCAAATTTCAAGTCAGATGTGAATGCGAAAGAGTAGTATCAGTTACCGATATGTTCCTACGAGCACAGTTTGTAAGAGGAATAAAAGATAATTGGATACGAGAACAGTTACTTCAAGCAGAAGAAACCCAATTTAGCAACGTCCTAACAAAGGCCGTAGCTTTAGAAGCATCTCAAATAGAGACCAAGGAAATTTCAAACCAGCAATCCATGCCAATTAGCTAAGTAAATAGAATAGGTAATAGTTCAAACAAGACCTATAAGTCCAGTCGTGATGGGAAACATCGCTTACATCCAAGATCAAAACATAAATCAAAAATAGATTATAAATCTCTGGGGATTGCAGATTTGTGCATCAAATGCGGCAGGAATAATCATTGTACTCCAGACTGTCGTAGTAATCGAGATCATCTACATTGTTCAAGCTGTCATAGAAAGGGACACGTCGCAAAAGTTTGCATTACCACACTCCTAAGACATAAAAATTATAAAAATTATTCAAATAACGAAACACATAATTACATTAGTGCGAATGATGATAACCAATTTGAAGTTAATTCAATTAGTCCAGGCGATTCCAAACTTTTAGAAGCATTACAAATAGTGGAAATTTATGATCATCAAGCGATTAATGCTCCAATTCAAGATTGTCAAAAATACATTATTACTGTAGAAGTGAATCATAAACCAGTCGAATTTGAGGTAGATTCAGGGGCAGGATTTACACTATTACCAGAAGACAAGTTTAAGATGTTAAATCTACAATTAAATCAAACGTCAATTTGTTTCTGTGCATATACAAACGATGTATTTATTCCTAAAGGAAAGGTTACAGTAAGTGTCTGTTACAAAGACATTAGTTCAATAGAAGAAATGTTCATAGTACCTAGTGGTAGTCCGGAAATTCTAGGGCGCACTTGGATACGCCACCTTCAAATAAGCTTGCAAGAGATCGACAACAATGTTAACACTGCATCTTCAAATAATTCAACACATCAAGTGGATAGTCTTTCTATAGAGCAAATCATATTTCAATATTCAGAGGTATTCGAATCAAAAATTGGATGTGTACCAAATTATTATGCCAAAATAACACTACGCAAGGACACACAGCCAGTTTATATAAAAGAAAGGAGTATACCATTTGCATTACGTGCCAAAGTCGAAGCAGAATTAGATTCATTGGAAGAGGCAGGAGTAATTTCTAAGGTAATCACCAGCGATTGGGGTTCACCTTTGGTGGTAATACCAAAAGCAGATGGAACAGTTAGATTATGTGTCGATTACAAAACAGGAGTCAACGAATGTCTGGTAAATGCTAAATATCCAATCCGAAGGATACCAGATATTTTACATAGTCTAAGGAATTCAAATTACTTTTGCAAATTAGACATATATAAGGCATACTTACACATCGCAGTAGATGAGGCCAGTAGCGAAATTCAAACAATTACAATGCACAGAGGGATATACCGCATGAAGAGATTGAGTTTTGGTATAAAGACAGCACCAGCAGAATTCAACCGCATGCTGAGTAGAGTTCTTCAGGGTTTAAGAAAAACGGAATATTATTTCGACGATATCATTGTACATGGCATTACAAAAGAGGAATGTTTAAACAATTTAAAGGCGTGTTTGTCTCGTTTTCAAGAAAATAATTTGCATGTAAACAAGAATAAATGCACATTTTAGCCCAGAAAATAGAATATTTGGGGTATGTTGTTGAGAAGAATAAAATTCTGAAATCACAAAAAAGGTAGAAGTAGTTTTAAAATGTCCAGGCCTAAAAATGTGGAAGAAGTTCGCAGATTTTTAGGATTAGTGACGATTATTCCCGGTTTATATATGATTTAGCAACTAAAACCGCACCATTAAGGAAAATTTTACAAAAGAATGGTTCTTTTAGGTGGACATCAGAGTGTGAAAAGGCATTTCTGAATCTAAAAGAAGAAATAGCAAGTGAAAAGTTCTTGTACCATTTGATCCAGACTTACCAATTGTCCTAGCGTGTGATGCAAGTCCAAGTGGCATTGCTGCGGTTCTTAGCCATGTAGTTGGGAAGGAGGAAAGGCCAATAGCTTTTGCTTCAAGATCATTAACAAGCGCAGAAACAAATTACAGCCAGTTAGATCGGGAAGCACTTGCGATAATGTTTGGCGTGCAACATTTTTCAAATTTATTTACGGACAGCATTTCACTCTAGTTACAGATAATCAGCCACTTACGAGAATATTTCATGAAAACAAAAATTTACCAGCGATGTCTTTAACCAGTCTTTTAAGATATGCCAGTTTTTTATCACAGTTCGATTATAAAGTTCAGTTCAAAAAGGGGAAGCATCATGAGAATGTTGATTGCTTGTCTAGAGCAACAGCGAGCCAGTTAAATAGTTCAACTGATATAGTTATTAATAATGAAGTTTCTTCAATATACATGGAAGCTGTCGTGGACATAAGTTCTCTAAAGCTTAATTCAGAGATACTTGTTCAAGAAACGGCAAAAGATGTTACATTAGCAGAAATTCAAAGGAATTTACTTACAAAATCAATCGAGTCTCCATATACTTTGGAAGGGGAATTATATTTTCAATGACAGAATAGTTATACCTCAGAGTCTTCGTGAGTTAACACTTCAAGAACTACATACAACTCACGTTGGAATAACTAAAATGAAGCAATTAGCAAGGCGTTACGTTTATTGGCCAAAATAGACAAAATATAGAAACTTTAGTAAGATCATGTGAAGCTTGTGCTTCAGTACAGTCAAATCCAGTAAAAGCTATTGTACATCCATGGTCTACACCAGAAGGCAACTGGGAGCGTGTACACATTGACTACGCTTCATTTGGGAAACATAATTTATTTATTTGCATAGATGCAAAATCGAAATGGATTGAATGCAAATCAATAGCATATGCACCAAATTCAACAAGCACAATGGAATTACTTGAGGATATATTTTCGTTAAATGGTTATCCGAAGGTTATAGTATCTGACAATACTACCATTTTTGTTAGCGAAGAGTTTAAAAAATACTGTAAACAACGTGGAATATTCCAGAAACTCATAGCTCCAGGACATGCTGCAACAAATGGATTAGCAGAACGGACAGTACAAACCATCAAAAGAAAATTAAAATGCATGGGTAACTGCAACGCACCTATATTATCAAAATTACGAGCTATTTTGTTTCGATATCGTGCCACTCCACTAGCTTGTGGGAAAAGCCCAGCAGAGATGTACTTCAATCGTAAATTTCGTATTAGTTTAGATGCTTTAATACCGCATAAAGAAGAAAAAATTCAAAACAGTTTATTTCATTCAATAGTTAGAACATTTCAAGAGGGGGAGAGAATACAGTCATGCGAATTACGTAACAACAAATACGTATGGATCTTGGGAACAATTCAAAGAAAATTAGGTACCCGACATTACGTGGTAAAATTAGATACCGGCTATACATTGAAACGTCACGTAAATCAATTGAAAGGTACAAATGTCAAGCAGATTATGTCTCATCTGGACATGATGGACACAACACAGAATGAACGACAGATACAAGGGATACCAACATTGAGACGTATAGTAGAATTGCAACCGCGTTCACAAGAGATGGCGACTGATGTTCATGATCCCAACAATGCAACGTTCGCCGAAGCTGATCCACGAATCAGGACGTTCAGAGCGCATTCGAGACGTCCAGCTTGGCTAAAAGATTTCGAGTGTAGATAACAGTCATGGTTACAAAAGGAATTGGGGTATGATCCTTCTTAGGGGAAGATTGTAGTGATCCATGTTCAACTGGATGGATGTTGTTCAAGTAACCATGGTAATAAAATAAGTTATGTCAATGACCAGATATTTTACATTAGTCCAGGCGAATTCCAATACTTTTAGAAGCATTACAAATATAAGGCATATTTATGATCATCAGATGAGGCCAGTAGCGAAATTCAAACAATTACAATGCACAGAGGATATACCGCATGAAGAGATTGAGTTTTGGTATAAAGACAGCACCAGCAGAATTCAACCGCATGCTGAGTAGAGTTCTTCAGGGTTTAAGAAAAATGGAATATTATTTCGACGATATCATTGTACATGGCATTACAAAAGAGGAATGTTTAAACAATTTAAAGGCATGTTTGTCTCGTTTTCAAGAAAATAATTTGCATGTAAACAAGAATAAATGCACATTTTTAGCCCAGAAAATAGAATATTTGGGGTATGTTGTTGAGAAGAATAAAATTCTGAAATCACAAAAAAAGGTAGAAGTAGTTTTAAAAATGTCCAGGCCTAAAAATGTGGAAGAAGTTCGCAGATTTTTAGGATTAGTGACGTATTATTCCCGGTTTATATATGATTTAGCAACTAAAACCGCACCATTAAGGAAAATTTTACAAAAGAATGGTTCTTTTAGGTGGACATCAGAGTGTGAAAAGGCATTTCTGAATCTAAAAGAAGAAATAGCAAGTGAAAAGTTCTTGTACCATTTGATCCAGACTTACCAATTGTCCTAGCGTGTGATGCAAGTCCAAGTGGCATTGCTGCGGTTCTTAGCCATGTAGTTGGGAAGGAGGAAAGGCCAATAGCTTTTGCTTCAAGATCATTAACAAGCGCAGAAACAAATTACAGCCAGTTAGATCGGGAAGCACTTGCGATAATATTTGGCGTGCAACATTTTTCAAATTTATTTACGGACAGCATTTCACTCTAGTTACAGATAATCAGCCACTTACGAGAATATTTCATGAAAACAAAAATTTACCAGCGATGTCTTTAACCAGTCTTTTAAGATATGCCAGTTTTTTATCACAGTTCGATTATAAAGTTCAGTTCAAAAAGGGGAAGCATCATGAGAATGTTGATTGCTTGTCTAGAGCAACAGCGAGCCAGTTAAATAGTTCAACTGATATAGTTATTAATAATGAAGTTTCTTCAATATACATGGAAGCTGTCGTGGACATAAGTTCTCTAAAGCTTAATTCAGAGATACTTGTTCAAGAAACGGCAAAAGATGTTACATTAGCAGAAATTCAAAGGAATTTACTTACAAAATCAATCGAGTCTCCATATACTTTGGAAGGGGGAATTATATTTTTCAATGACAGAATAGTTATACCTCAGTCTTCGTGAGTTAACACTTCAAGAACTACATACAACTCACGTTGGAATAACTAAAATGAAGCAATTAGCAAGGCGTTACGTTTATTGGCCAAAAATAGACAAAAATATAGAAACTTTAGTAAGATCATGTGAAGCTTGTGCTTCAGTACAGTCAAATCCAGTAAAAGCTATTGTACATCCATGGTCTACACCAGAAGGCAACTGGGAGCGTGTACACATTGACTACGCTTCATTTGGGAAACATAATTTATTTATTTGCATAGATGCAAAATCGAAATGGATTGAATGCAAATCAATAGCATATGCACCAAATTCAACAAGCACAATGGAATTACTTGAGGATATATTTTCGTTAAATGGTTATCCGAAGGTTATAGTATCTGACAATACTACCATTTTGTTAGCGAAGAGTTTAAAAATACTGTAAACAACGTGGAATATTCCAGAAACTCATAGCTCCAGGACATGCTGCAACAAATGGATTAGCAGAACGGACAGTACAAACCATCAAAAGAAAATTAAAATGCATGGGTAACTGCAACGCACCTATATTATCAAAATTACGAGCTATTTTGTTTCGATATCGTGCCACTCCACTAGCTTGTGGAAAAGCCCAGCAGAGATGTACTTCAATCGTAAATTTCGTATTAGTTTAGATGCTTTAATACCGCATAAAGAAGAAAAATTCAAAACAGTTTATTTCATTCAATAGTTAGAACATTTCAAGAGGGGGAGAGAATACAGTCATGCGAATTACGTAACAACAAATACGTATGGATCTTGGGAACAATTCAAAGAAAATTAGGTACCCGACATTACGTGGTAAAATTAGATACCGGCTATACATTGAAACGTCACGTAAATCAATTGAAAGGTACAAATGTCAAGCAGATTATGTTTCATCTGGACATGATGGACACAACACAGAATGAACGACAGATACAAGGGATACCAACATTGAGACGTATAGTAGAATTGCAACCGCGTTCACAAGAGATGGCGACTGATGTTCATGATCCCAACAATGCAACGTTCGCCGAAGCTGATCCACGAATCAGACGTTCAGAGCGCATTCGTAGACGTCCAGCTTGGCTAAAAGATTTCGAGTGTAGATAACAGTCATGGTTACAAAAGGAATTGGGGTATGATCCTTCTTAGGGGGGAAGATTGTAGTGATCCATGTTCAACTGGATGGATGTTGTTCAAGTAACCATGGTAATAAAATAAGTTATGTCAATGTAATATATATAATTGAAATATAATTATCCAAACAGAAGGAATTCATTATATTTGTATTCAATTCTATTCAAAGAGTTACAACAATTAATGAAATTAGAATATGCACAGTTTACCATTATACAATTCCAATACCGCCGCTTAATTTCAATAAATATAGCTGTACACCTACTTGAATTCAAAATTAAAACAAATTCAAATTTTCTCGATGTTTACAAAACACTATCCGTCCAATTGTTTTCGTCATTGTCAGCTAGTTAATCAGTGCTGGGTTTGAAAAACAGCTTCATTTCATGATTGGCGATCGATTCACGAATAAAATGATATTTGACATCGATATGTTTTATTCGTTTGTGTTCTCGTGGCTCTTCTTGGTTATCCACAAAAATAGTTGTTGCATTCATGCATTTGAAATCGATTTCGTTTAGTGATCCTTTGATGACCTGAATTTTTTGTTCATCTTTGCAATAGATCAACAGATCATTAATATACAGCAAAACATAGCACATCATACCATTCTCTACCTTAATATAAAGACATTGATCCGACACGCAATGTTTGAAACCAATCTTCAGCATGAAATAATTGAATTTTTCATTCCAAGCTTGTGAAGCTTGTTTCAAACCGTATAACACACGATCTAGTTTGCATATTTTATTATCAATTTCAAATCCTTCAGGCTATTCTATATATATTTTTTTGTTTATGTGTGGTGTTCTCCGAAATATTATAGAAATGTAAAGTTGTAGAATTCTGAATATAAATTGAAATGGACTTTTATTCGTTTAAAACTTAATAATTACGATCTGAATATAGACAGCCAAACTCTTAGATAGTCCTTTACTTTTTTAATTTTCGGTAGATAGGTTCTAACCTCTGAAACCGCCTATAATTAGTTTTAACAAAACTAATATTTCGAATTTACATTCAGCCACGGCCTAGCCCTTATGTACATAATACATGAAACAAATAATCTCAGTTGTATAATTTAATCCTAGCGCATCCAGAAGCAAGGGTTTCAATTGCCTTTGGATGTTAAATTATGTAAACTACCAGAGCCCCTTTACGTTATAAAAACACGATTTCTATAACCAAGTTCTGAAGGAACTTACAGTGAACATCTTTACTTAGCAATGATGGCTGACCTTATGTCTTTCGTGAAAATCAAAAAGCTCTCTTTCAAGTGTTCGACAATTTTATTTGTCATAAAACTGATATAACTAATAATACCTCAATCTCCTGATTCGTTGTAGACTTGTTCACATTCCTGTAAGTGGATGCTGGTTTTAAATATCAGGTAATCCTGTGAAATCAAAGGGTTTGTGTTAGAGATCAATTTAAATGTTTAGTACACAGAAGTATATTTGAATAATTAAGAATGAAATGCTGATACTATCAATACTTAAATCGGCTCTGAAATCTCAGAAATTGTCTCCTGTTGGTCAAGTCCTGTCTCTTATGCCTGGCTACGATTCCTCTTCTTTCTTTTGAATGTTGGTTCCTAATTAAATTGTGTTTGATGTTCCTTGATGACAAAACGCTACTCAACCAAATGCTATTCTTCAAATAAATAACTTCACGCCTTATTCTTGCTTATAACTGACATCAATATTTTATTTCCGTGGATGCTCTGTGATCATCATAGCTGTTTTATGCTTTGTACAAACTCTATTAGCTTCAAAACTTTAATTTTCTCTCATACATAAATAAATTCGAGGAACAATTTGAAAATAACTTTAATTTATTTTAATCTGTCATCTATCTCCCATTTTATAAAAACAAAACCATGTCCATAGCCAAGCTACCAGTGCCTTCTACAAAATTATTTGCATGGATTCAAACACAGAAACTATATCTAAATAGACAACCTTGATTACAATTCAGTATTCACATACTACATACAAAATTTAATTACTTGGTCAACTTGTATAGTTCATTTAAATTGCCCTAGATGCTATATTATAATACAATATATTTTTTTTTTATTAGTAATAGAACCAGCCTTTAAATAAAACAGTTATACATTATACATGCTACACTTATTTCCAAATACTTCGACTACCAGGAGAAGTTTCTTTCTTAACAAAAAAACAGTGCCAAAATAGCAAAATTGTCAAATCCTTTATTAGTAAGTGCTTTATATTTAATTGTAATGTATTTTAATATAATGTCCAACATCCATGTATTGCTTTTATTATCAGTGTAACCGCCACAATACACTACATATAACATAATATATCATAATATATATATCTTCAGACAATTCACCATTTAAAAATGCTCCTTTAATATCCATCTGATGAACATTCATATCATGTTGGACAGCTATGGATAATAGTGTGCATAATGTAGTCAATTTTGACACCAGAACATATGTTTCGTTATAATCAAAACTGCTTCTTTGTAAAAAAACCTCTTGCCACCAAACATGCCTTGCGTTTGTAAATGGCTTTGTTAGATTTTCGTTTTAATTTAAAAACTCATTTGCATGATATCGGCTTTCTTCCATTAGGCAAATCACACACAATCCATGTACCATTTTTAATTAGCGATGAGTATTCTTCATTAATCGCTTGTTGCCAATTTTTCCAATCAGTTAATTGTTTTGCTTCACTGATTGTCTTTCGATCATTGTCAACATACTGCTGTGCCGATAAAGCAAAATGTGCATCTTCCTGCCAATCACCAAATCTTTCAGGTGGTCGTCATACTCTAGTACTGCGTTGTAAGCCTAGTACCTCGTCATCATCAATACGATTCAAACTTGTATTGTGAATATTTTCTTCAAAATCACCGATGTCCATATTTACGTTATGGAATATTTTACCATCATTAACAATGTCACCATCCTTTGGATTGTTAACTGCCTCTGTACCCTCCCAATCATACAATTCTAAATTGTTATTTTGGTTCATAACTGTTGGAAGAACGCGAATAACTACCCAACGTGTTTTAATAACTTTCCTTTATAACAGTTTAATATGGAAGCATAACATAGTTATATTGAACCACATTGACAGTTAAAAGAACAACTACTAAACCTTATCTTCAACAACACATATTTTAGTTTTAACTCAAAATTTTACTTACAGATTTTTGGTACTCCTATGGGTTCACCATTATCCCTATTATTGCACAAATAGTAATGGACAAACTGGTAGAAAGTGTTTTACCTAACTTACCTTTCAAAATGGTATTTCTAGTCAAATACGTTGATGACATTCTCTGCTCACTTCCTGAACATTTTTACTAACCACCATTCAACATTTTAACAATTTTAACGAACATTTGAAATTCTCTTATGAACTAGAATCTCACCAATCAATACCATTTCTTGATACACTAGTTATCCGTAATAATGACAACAAGATCAATTTTGATATTTACAAAAACCTACAAATTCAGAAAGATATTTAAATTACCATTCCAATCATAGCATGAAACAAAAATTAACACCATATTAGGACTGAAACATCGTATGGTCTCTATCTGTGAACCCAAATTTAAGGAAAAAATCTGAAAGAACTAATATCAATCTTAATCAACAACGGTTACCCTAAACCACTTTTATCAAAACTACTACATACTAACACAATCATATTTCCATCTCAAAATAAACATACTGATATCATTTACAAAAACTTTTATATATTACTAATCTTTCACCACTAATAAAAATTACTAAAACAACCTTTTGTAACTATAATAAATTCAAATACTAAGTCCATTGGAAACTTTTTACTAAACTAAAAGAAAAACAAATAAAGCTTTATGTAGCAATTTAGTGTATAAAATTCAATGTGAATGCAAAGCTTCCTACGTAGGCCAAACCAAACAGTGGCTCCGAAATCGCATGACACAACACAAAAGTGATGCAAAATTAGGAAAAACTTCGTGTGCTCTTTCTATACATTTATACAATACAAAACACAAAGTCAATTATGATAATGTAAAAATTTTAGATATAGAAAGCAATTAAAAAAAAGACTTTTCTTAGAATCATTTCATATAAACCAAGAACAAAATTCCATGAATCACAAAGAAGACATCAATAATTTACATACAGTTTACTCATACCTATACACTTTTAATTCAAAAAATATACTAACTATAATGATATTGCTTACACACAGAATTCTATTTAATTTAAGTCAAAAGTCAACCTGTTTACTACACCTGTAAAATATATGATTTTAAAATCTAACTATTTTTATGCAACCCACCATACAAAAATTTTTACAAATAAACCACATACTACTATTTAAATAAAAAATATAATCAAATAGTGTCATAATTTGTTGTTTGATGTCATCCTTGATCCTACATTTTTGTCAAATAAGTGAACTGACATTTCATTCAAAATTAATTTTAATTCTTAATCAGTAATATGACAAGCTTCCTTCTGTTACTTTTATTATGGGTGAATACATAAAATAATTTTATCAAGTAATAAGTAAGTTAAACATATATTACCTGTTATATGAATTACCTATTTATATACTTTTTCATGTAGATCGATGATTAAGGTGTAAATTATCACCGAAACGTACGATTTAATACAAATGATACACATTTAATGTTTTGTGTTTAATTTATGAGCGACTTTATCCCAAGAACCAAAAACAAAATCTTTTCTAATTTAACTACGCTCAAGAATTATCAAGAACCTTTATATATATATATATATATATATATATATATATATATATATATCTTCAGACAATTCACCATTTAAAAATGCTCCTTTAATATCCATCTGATGAACATTCATATCATGTTGGACAGCTATGGATAATAGTGTGCATAATGTAGTCAATTTTGACACCAGAACATATGTTTCGTTATAATCAAAACTGCTTCTTTGTAAAAACCTCTTGCCACCAAACATGCCTTGCGTTTGTAAATGGCTTTGTTAGATTTTCGTTTTAATTTAAAACTCATTTGCATGATATCGGCTTTCTTCCATTAGGCAAATCACACACAATCCATGTACCATTTTTAATTAGCGATGAGTATTCTTCATTAATCGCTTGTTGCCAATTTTTCCAATCAGTTAATTGTTTTGCTTCACTGATTGTCTTTCGATCATTGTCAACATACTGCTGTGCCGATAAAGCAAAATGTGCATCTTCCTGCCAATCACCAAATCTTTCAGGTGGTCGTCATACTCTAGTACTGCGTTGTAAGCCTAGTACCTCGTCATCATCAATACGATTCAAACTTGTATTGTGAATATTTTCTTCAAAATCACCGATGTCCATATTTACGTTATGGAATATTTTACCATCATTAACAATGTCACCATCCTTTGGATTGTTAACTGCCTCTGTACCCTCCCAATCATACAATTCTAAATTGTTATTTTGGTTCATAACTGTTGGAAGAACGCGGAATAACTACCCAACGTGTTTTTAATAACTTTCCTTTATAACAGTTTAATATGGAAGCATAACATATTATATTGAAACATTGACAGTTAAAAAGAACAACTACTAAATACACAAATCTTAACCATGACTACCATATAAATCATGGCTTACTTTACAACACCTCCACTTGAGCCGTAGAGTAAGTTACATCCTCTTGTACAGAACCTATGCTTTTCTACTGGTACCGGTTTCGTCAAGTTATCTGCTATCATTTCATCCGTGCCAATATAAACAAATTTTACAGCCTTTTCGGTAACTTTTTCTCGTAGAAAGTGGTGACGTATATCAATGTGCTTTGTACGTGAAGAATAAGCGGTTGTCTCTGATAACTGTACAGCACCCTTGTTGTCGCAGTGTATGATTGTCGAACCCTATTTTGTTCTTTGACTAAACAATTCTTCGTACAATCCACGAAGCCACAATGCTTCCTAAGTTGCAGCAGACATTGACATATACTCAGATTCTGTCGTTGATAATGCAACAGTTGCTTGCTTCTTTGATGTCCACGAAATCGCACCACCTTGCAGCTTAAATACATACCCTGTAGTCGAGCGTCTGTCCGTAGTATCACTAGCCCAGTCTGAGTCGCAGTAACCCTGTACAAAAGCATTTCCATTTTTTGAATAAGTCAACTTCCAGTCAATGGTGCCCCTTAAATAACGCAGAATTCGTTTTGCGGCATTTCAATGCGCCTTTCCTGGGTTGTTAAAACGACTTACGACTCCTACTGTATACTGAATGTTCGGTCGTGACACTTGTGCCGCAAACAACAACTCCCAACAATTTCTTGATATGATACATTCTGCATTGTTTTTCGATCTTCTTTATTTTGTGGTGACATTGCTGTTGTCAATTTTTGATTTGGGTCTACTGGGGTAGACACGCTATTACAATCAGTCATTTGAAATTTGTCAAGCAATTTTTGAATATACTGACTCTGATCAATTGAAATTGAACCCAATTTTATATCACGTGTGATCTTCATACCCAAGACAAACTTGACGTCACCAAAGTCCTTCATTTTAAACTGACCTTGCAGCGCTGACTTCAACTTATTCTTTAAGTTCTTGTTGCTGGAGAAGGTCAAGAGGTCATCAACATAGACCGCCACGATTAACATTTGACTGACATTAACATAATAGTATATGCACGGATCGACTATTGAGCAGTTGCGACCAAACTTTCTCAGTGCAGTGTCCAAATGTTGGTTCCATATGCGACTCGCTTGTTTGAGACCATATAACGATTTCTTTAATCGGCAAACACGCTTACTGTCATCGTTAAACAATTCAGGCTGAATCATGTAAACCTCTTCTTCTAAATTACCTTGCAGAAAAGCTGTGACCGCATCCATCTGATCAATCTCTAAGTCATATTTTGCAGCAATCGCGATGAGAAAACGTAATGATGAGTAACGAACAACGGGTGAGAAAGTTTCTTCGCATTCAATCCCTTTACATAGAGAACAACCTTTTATTACCAGACGAGCTTCATATTGATTGACTTGACCATTCTCATCGCATTTAGTTTTAAATATCCATTTGCTTCGAATTGCCTTGTGATTTACTGGCAAATTTTCCAAGGACCAAGTTCCATTTTCAAC
This sequence comes from Platerodrilus igneus, assembly GCA_036346225.1. NCBI lineage: Eukaryota > Metazoa > Arthropoda > Insecta > Coleoptera > Lycidae > Platerodrilus > Platerodrilus igneus. Next base: position 1,828,374 of record JARFIW010000957.1, read on the forward strand.
CAGAGACTTATACTCATCCTTCATGGCTGTCTTCCAGTAACTTTTTCAACCAAAGTTCGATTTAAACGTTCCGATACCGAATTCATTTCAGGATTATCTGGTACTGTATAGTCCAATTGAATACCCTTCTTCCGACAATAGTTTTTAAACTCATTTGAAATGTATTCGCCACCATTGTCCGCCTTTAACTTTGCAACTTTAACGCAATGCAAAGATTCTGATGACGCAATAAAATCTTTGAATTTTTAAAAGATTTCATTCTTTTGTCTAATTGTGTAAACATTACATGTGATTTTCCAATGCTCCATCCGAAGGTACTACATTGGTCAGAAAGCGAGTTTTTTTTACCTGGAAAATTTGGAATTTTTCCGAACCCTTGTTGTTCCAAGCAAGGTAGGGATCTTTAACATGCGTGACAACACTCACACATGGGACCTCCATTTTACCTCTCATCCGAACGAGGGTGTATTTTTGTAAAAAATGCTTGCCTAACATTTTTCAAGCGGACCATGTCGGGATTCGAACCCGGGACCTCTAATTGTGTAAACAGCAGAAACTCTTGAGAAATCATCAGTAAAAGTAATAAAATATTTTGAACCATCATATGCTTGAATTGACGTCGGCCCACAAACGTCACTGTGAATCAACTGTAATAATCGATTTGAACGACAGTTTTCTCTCTGGAAATGGCAATCTAGCTTGTTTGCGCACTATGCACGATTCACAAAATTTATGGTCAATGTTTATTTTTACTTTATTCAAGCCATCAACCATTCTTTTCATGTCATTGTAGTTCAAATGACCTAGTCGATAATGCCAAAATATTTGTGACGAATAATTCAAAATTTTTTGATCTGTTAAACCAGCAAATGCATTACGAACAACATGAAAATCTACTCATATAACCTTCCAGAAGAATGCGCTACAAATACTGTTTTATCCTTGTATTGTGCATAAGCGAAATCGCCTTCAAAGATAACACGAAATCCTTGCTTTGTTAATCTTTTCACCGATAACAAATTGCATTTCAAATCCTTCACCAATAGTACATCCTTGATGACTTTTGTATTGCAGTCACTGTTGTAAAAAGTTTTTATTTTAATGTCGCCCTTCTGCTTTGCACACAAATTTGCATTCTGCTTTGCAACAGAAATTTGTACACCATCAATGCCTTGCAATTCCTCAAATACTGATTCGTCATTTGCCATATACTCAGTAGCACCAGAGTTGATAATAAAATGAATTTTTGACGAGTCATTTTGTCGCATTGCCTTTGCACTATATACAGTTTTCATGTCTGTGCACGAATCTTTGTACACAAGTTCAGTGACTAAACTAAGAATCACTGGCATTGAATAAGTTTCGATCGCATTTGCAATTACGTTTTCAGTACTTTTATGTGAAAATTTCTTCTTGCTTTTCTGTCTCTGGTATTTAGGACAACCAGATTTCAAATGGCCTATCTGACCACAGCCAAAACATTTAACATTGGTATGCATGGCTGCATTTGTTACTTTTTTGCAACCTCCCGGTTTTCTTTTGTTGTGTTCCAGTAAACGACTTTTCACAACATCCATTTTTATTTTGTCTGGATCCATTGTTTCAATTGCTGCGACCAATGCGTCACACGCAGTTGGTAAAGTAACGTAAATGACATACAATATCTAATTCTTCCAATTTGACACCAGAAGATTTTAGATCACGAATTTTACGATCAAAATTCAAAATGTGTTCAGTCATATCTTGACACTCATTGTACTTCATTGTGAGCAATTGATGCCGTAACAAAAGTTGATTTGCAATACTTTTACGCTCAAATATGTTTGCCAGACCATCCATCATTTCCTTTGCTGATGATTTTCCTTAAATATTTTCCAGCTGCTAATCATGAACACTTTGTATGATAATATTTTTGCATTTACAAAAACCATTCGACCCTCTTCTGCCATGACGCCTTTCAATAACTTATCCAACGTTTTTTCAATATATTTGGACAACCCTTTCTCATCAAGCGCATTTTAAACCCGAAAACGCCAATTGTTGAAATTTGTTCCATCGAATAACGGAATGCCAGTTTTTGCTAGTACGTCAACCATTGTCGACAGTTTATTTTTACTAAATTTGTAATTTAATTCTCAATAACTCTGCCTGGGCCCATAACCTAATGGAATAATCACTTAAAGCAAGAGTTGCGCAGCTGAGAATTAAATTATGCAAATAAAAAGTAAAGCACAAATATGTTTTTGTAATGAAAAACTTTTATTATATTATTGTGACAGGATTGTCAAACCAAGTGGTGTGATCAGTTTAAAGTAATGAAATTACAATATGCACAGTTTACTATTGTACAATTCCAATACAATCAACTTGTGTCAACGTATATTGCTGAACCAATTCTTACATCACCAGACCCATCTATTATTGCTAATAGTATCACAGAACCGATGCTCCCCACAGCTTTGCCACTGCAAGGTGAATTATTGACAGTGCTTCAATCACAGCCAGCATATGAGAATGTAAGAAATTAAGCAATCACTATGAAACAGAATAAACCTACTCCTAAAAATTGATTGACGTTTAGGACTGAACAAACACGCATAGAGAAAGACGGTAACTGCTATTGGTCGTTTAGAAAATGCATATAAGATAATACTAATGTCCTTAAAACATTCATAAATATTCAAAAAGATCGAAACGAATTTTTAGTAAAATGTCTAAAGGCAAACACTAACTAAGTATTATATTTTATTATTATGTAACCTATTTTACAATATTGTTTGTATTCTTATGTAAATATAAACATTAAAACTTATTTTTACATTCCTAACTTAATTATATATAAAATAGAGGATGAAAAACAAATGCGGAGTTTACAATTTATTCGATGAGTATATTCACAATGGTATTCCTTTTTGCTTCTCCTAGTGCATAGTATATTCTTTTATTCAGCTCAATATTTGCATCTACATCATCGTCTTCAGCGTCGCCTTCTTGCTCATCACAATCATCTTCATCCTCTTCACTATCGTTTTCTAGTAGTACATTATGCAAGACAGCATGCCATTATAACGTGATTAAGCAATTCCATGTTTGATATATTTAGATATTTCAGTCTTTGCCATTTACCTTTAAAAGTGCAAAAGCTCTTTCGATAACTGAGCGAGCTGAACTAAGTCTAGTGTTATATCTAAGTTGAGCTGGAGTCAAATGACCATTGTTCCGAAAAGGTGTTATCAGTTCTTGCAGTAGTGGGTAAGCACAACCACCAATTAAATGTTCATGAGGTTTAATTAACAGATTTTGGGGATTAATAACATCAGTATATAAACTACTTCTAAAAGCCCTAGCATCGTGCATGCGTTCAGGATGACCAAAGCTGACATTTAAAAACTTCTTTCTTGGATCGCAGATTCCTTGGATTATCACAGAATGATTTTGATAACGATTATAATAATCAAATGTGTTACCAACAGATTGTTTTATTAAAATATGACTTCCATCAATTGCACCAATTACGTTGAATATACCGCGTGATGTTTCGTAAAATATTTACAATATTCATATTAATTATTTAATATATTACTATGACTCTCTAATTTAGAAATATAGGCTGGACAGCAACTGGGAGGAATATTTCGGAAAAGCAACAAGCATACGGATATTGTATTATGATTTTGCAAACCCCTCTACAAACCGGGAAGAAATATTACAGCAGACAACTGGTTTACTAGCATTGAACTATTACCTAAGTTACTTGGTAAAAATTTTATCTATGTTAGAACCATTTGAAATAAAAAAAGGGAGGTTCCACTAGAATTTACCACAAGTAAAGGAAGATCTGTCAATATTAACATCTTTGGTTTCAAAAAAGGGTGCCCATTGATTTCACGTGCCAAGAAAATGTAAATGTGATTTTAGCATCAAGGTTGCATAAAGATGATTTAATAGATCCCAACATGCAACATTATTGTAAATAATCACGATAAAGCAAGTTAATTGTAACAACTACCCCAATTCAATACCATAAAAATAATTAAAGCAATCCTACATTTTATTAAATAAATTCTCAACCAACTAACCATATAATGCAGTTCCTATTTTGAAGAAAACCAGAATCCGTCAAACAGAAGTACCGTTATTCGTTATTACTCAGTCAATCTATTGTTGAGAAGGGTTGAAGAAGCAGACACTAATCTCTCTTAGTCACCAAGGAGATGAATGCGGTTCTGAAAATAATTAAAATAGCTTCCTGTCATATTGGTCATTTCAAATTTTACCATTCAGCATCCTGCACTAACATAGATAAAAATTAATGGATACACGTTTTCAATTTTAGATTAGTAAAATCACTTATTATCTAGCTGTAGATTCTTTATCAAACTTAACGAAACTGTCACTCAAATCCGTTTCTCATTATCAGACGGCTTAAGAATTCAAAGGAAATACCAACATTCTGTCTGTAAAACACCAAGGGGGTGGGGGTAAGAAATTTAAAATAACCACTTTAATCATAACAAGTTATCTCTTTAAAAATGCAGTTCTAGGAACTACACCTGAGAAAAGGTATTTTTTCAAAACAATGTTGTTTTTCATTGGCGAACGTACGATGTCATAGTGACGTCATAAAAAGAAGAGGCGTGAATGAAAGTTACTATAAGAAATAATTGTTAAGAACAGAAAGCGAATTTTAGATCAAATTCCAAGAGAGATGAATAGGCATGTAAGTGTACATTTTGGCGGTGCAAGAAAGTTACTGGGTTTTTGATAATTATGTAATTAGACAAACGTTGTCTACATTCAGCACAGAAAACTTCTCGAGGGGCTTTTTTGGATTTAACAATAAACCAGTACGTGATGTATTAGTGAGTGAAGTATCACTACCAATAACTTTAGACATTGCATAAGGCACGTGTGCGGGTTTGTACAGCAGACTGCAACAACAGCTCTCCTGAAATTGCCGATTAGGATCCGAGGAGGAATACACAACTGTAAGTCAATAAACCTCTTTTTTTCTTTCCTGATTATATTGCAGACTTTACGCTTGATCGAAGAAGTAGAATTAGTAGGTACCAATGTAGTTTAATATTAGATGGAAATTATTGTTAGGATTTTTTAGTGCACTATCAGTAGGGTACATCTGCTAATGTAGATATCATTACTATGTTATATGTGACTGTGGTTAATAATAATTGTAAAAATAAAGTAGCTTGTTAAGTTGTTTAACGGAGTTGTCATTACTTACAATTTGTGGTAGAATATTCAAAATTTAAATTATTTCATTGTGAAGGGAGCTTTTGTTTGATCGAAATTACAGTTTCAGGTATAATTTTGCATTAAAACTAATTGGTTAGTTAATTTATGGACAAAGTTTATTTGAAATATTGAACGCGGGTACTTAATATTTTTGGGGATTAACTTCCGTAAAGGTATTTCAGTAATTATTTAGCAGTGTTCATAGTTCGATGTGAGTAGAAAAGTGATAAATACTGATAACTAGTATTGAGGTGACCGTCCTTCGATACCAGTCCCTGATCGACGGTCTGGTGCCCTAAAAAGAAGACCAGAGAATGCAGGATTATAGGTATTTAAATCAGAATTGGTACATTAAATTAACGGTGGTATGTACTTTAGCCCTTGTAATTTATGGCATTATTTCATTAATCCCCATTGTAAAGAAAACCCACGACCCACACGAGCTAGTTGAGATTAAACCTTTAATTCTTGTTACATGCTTTTACTCCCTTTATTATCAAAATTAAATTCGTCGTATCAAATCCGCCCATAATAAACACTAAAGAAGACTAAAAACCTGAAGTGATATATTACAATAGTACTAAAGGTAGGGTTGTTGCTAGGAATGTACATCGGCCAATGGTATTTTTTTGCCACAATCAATATTAGCAAAATAAATGGTCGTCATTCATTATAGCAACAATGCAGCTGAGAATAATTTAAGAAGGAAAGATTTTCTCCAGTTATCACATAAGCTAGTTTTACCTCATCTAGCTTGTAGAAGTTTGAACACTACAGGAACGAATATTGAACTTTAGGAGCGACTAATACAATATAGACCGCTTGTTACAGATCAAACCATTGAAGAAAGTGAACCACAATGTGGCACAAAAAAGAAGCATTGCCAAACCTGCATAGAGAAAAGCAGACTAACCAAATACAATTGCAAAAAATGCCTGATGCATATTGCAATTTCAGTAAAATGTGTATCGAAGAAATACTAGAAAATATACAACAGAAATAGTGAATCAATATTGTGCATGTAATTTTAGACTTGTTTTAGAAATAATGTTCCTTTTTCAATCTGCTTTGAGCATTACTTTTATTTGTTTATTTAGTTTTCTTGAAGAGGTTTAAAGCTTAATTAGATAGAGTTTGGATAATATCGTTTTAGATTTATGTAAACAAACTTTTATTTATGCAATTGTTTCACCTTTGGTTACTTTAACCTTTTATTTTAATAATGTTTCCAATAATTAAAAATGTAATATAAATATAGTATAATTCTGATGAAAATCTCAATAGGATCAACTTGATGTGCCACGCCCAGGTATGCTAAAGTCCACACTGTGCTTGACGGAAGGTTACACATAAGTTGTTTAAAATTTTGTCTTCTTTAAAGGTTATATTAAACTAATTTTTAGTTCTAATCAACCAAAAAGTTATAGTCCAAAAACTGGAAGTGTTAAATGTTCATGATTTTTGGGCAATGAGAACAAAATAATAAAATAAAACTTTGTTTCTGACTTTTACAAGTCAATCGCCCTTTTAACCATACAACAACTGAACTATGGTTACAAAATATATTTTTAAGTAGGGTTATTCGTATTATTAAATATCACATGTTTGACAGTTTTTCTATTTTGAAAGATAAATAACTTGGTTTTCAACACTTGCGTTGATATCTACCTATGCAGTTCATTGTCGCTATATTGTAAGTTGTTACAATTGGATATGTGCTGTTTAATACTGTGAAAACGGTAGTTTTAAAGAAAGATGATTTTTAATTCTTAGAATGAAATTTTGGTAGTAGGAGAAATTGTATTTGTTTTAAGTTGCTTCTGCCACATAACAACTAAATATTTAGGCGATGTATGTTCTTTTCATTGTAAAGTATAACGATTAGTGGCTAATGTCCATGAAAAGTACCTGGTAAATTCTATATATTTAAAAACAGTACTACATTAGGCAACAATAACTTTATTTAAAATTCAAAGTAAAAACATTTAAATCTGGAAATTAACAGAAGTTCGAAAGTATTATCACATTGCAAAGCAATCAAAAATAACATACATTAGTGAATTGCTAATTCATTAGGTAATAGAGTATTTCCAGTACAAGCTGGACCCTTACTGGGCCAGTTACAAGCACTTAACTTGTTATCAAAGGTTAAATGAACAGGACAATTGAATGTATGCAATGTAAATTTATTCCTGTCACAATCCCATCGGCAAGCATAAAATTTATTGCAGTGTTGAGGATGTCTAAATAAACCTGCTCGTTGGCAATTACTTGCACCTTGGTGAATTTCATCACGGTTACGTATTCCACCAGCAAAGGATGAATGTGCTGCAGCTCTATGCCCTGATGAATGTTTTGTAGTTGTAATTGATACTATTTTTTCTTCTTTGTGTTCGCTCTTACTTATAAATGAAGTACTTTTATTTGTAATGATTCCTATGTGTTTTATAAATGTTCCTGGTTTTATTATAGGTACTGAGTCAGGTTCTCCAACTTGTATTGTTGTTTTGTTTAGAACTATTTCGTGTTCTTTCAACTCATTGTGAACGTTGGATGATGTGTTTAAGGTTAAAGTTAAATCAACTTGCTCTGTAGTTATAACGACAGGCGATATGGTAGGTTCAGTATTTTGTACTACTTCTTGTTTAGTTGTAATGACTGGTGATGTCAGTAAGGTATCTTGTTTAGTTGTAACTGTAGATGATACTGCCGGTGCAGTATAATGTTCTATTTCTGGTTTAATTGTAGCTGCAGATGATACACTAGGTACACTTTGAGTTTCTACTTCTTGCTTAATTGTAGAAGTAGGTGATGTAGGTACAGTATCATGTTCTATTCCTGGCTTAGTTGTAACAGTAGGTGTTGCTACAGTTTCCTGTACTACTTCTTGTTTAATTGTAACTGAAGATGCTGTAGGTACAGTTTCGTTTTCTACTTCTGCCTTAATTGTGGAAGCAGATGATGTAGGTACAGTACTAAGTTCTATTTCTGGTTTAGTTGTAATAACAAGTGTTGGTACGGTTTCCTGTTCTACTCCTTGTTTAAGTGTGGCTGTAGTTACAATTTCATTTTCTACTTCTGGCTTAGTTGTTGAAGCAGATGGTGTAGGTTCAGTGTTAAGTTCTATTTCTGGTTTAGTTGTAATAACAAATGTTGGTACGGTTTCCTGTTCTATATCTTGTTTAATTGTAGCTGTAGATGATGCTGTAGGTACAGTTTCATTTTCTACTTCTGGCTTAGTTGAAGAAGCAAGTGGTGTAGGTACAGTATTAAGTTCTATTTCTGGCTTTGTTGTAGAAGCAGATGGTGTTGGTTCAGTGTTAAGTTCTATTTCTGGTTTAGTTGTAATAACAAGTGTCGGTACGGTTTCCTGTTCTACTTCTTGTTTAATTGTACCTGTAGATGATGCTGTAGGTACAGTTTCATTTTCTACTTCTTGTTTAATTGTAGAAGATGGTGATGTAGGTACAATGTCCTGCTTAGTCGTAGCCACAGATGATGTTGGAGTTACTGTATCATGTTCTACATCTTGCTTAACAGTAACAGCAGACAATGTTGTAAGCACAGTACTATGTTCTACATCTTGTTTTACAGTTTCTACAGATGTTACTTCTTCCGTTTTTAACTCGTGGTTTTCATTGGATATCACACTTGAAACTGAAGTTATATTTACCTCTTCTTTAACCACAATAGGTTGTGTTGTAGTCACAGTTGTCTCTTGTGTTGTTACTTTTTTTGTAGCTTTAATCAATTCTATTTTGTGTTCTTTTAGTTCATTGCTATCTTTGAAAACATTAGTAATTGGAGTTGAAGTTAAACTTACTTGTTCTTTAATTGTAACAGCAGGTGTTGTGACACTTGGTTTATTTGTAATTAGCACGTCCGATGCAGAATTTGGTACGTTTGAGTTACTTTCAAAATGAGCTCCGTTTATACTATTTTGAATATAATTTATATAGTTTTCTTCATCGCCTTTATAACTTCTTGACCTTCCATGTAGAGGTAATGATTGTGTGGTACATACACACTGAGCCCCTAATTTAGCTGCTAAGAATGGATGGAAATCATTTACTTTAATATATATTTTTGGTTTTGCTGTTATTACATACCGGTCCGTATCAATAGCTACGGGAAAATATGTTTGTTTGGGTACAACGACTAATTCAGGATTTTCATTACTTTCCACAATTTGTGATATTATTGGCGTTGGTTTAGGATTAATAATATAATTTCCAGTAGCAATAGGGATTGGGAAATATACTTGTTTGGGTGCCAAAAGCACCTCCGGACTTTCATCTCCTATTGGTAGTGATACTATTGGTTTGGTTTTTATAGTATCTTTTTCAGCAGCGATTGGAGTAGGGAAATATGTTTGCTTTGGTAATTTAACTATATCAGGGCTTCCGTCACTTTCCTCTGGTTTTGAATGTAAAACATTCCTGTCAGTAACAATTGGTACTTGTAAATATGCTTGTTTGTTTCTTACTACTATTTTGGGACCTTCTTCCGTTTCAGAAGTTGGTGATATTATTGGTAATGCGATTGACTGTCCATCGTAGAAGTGGAAGCGTCGTAAAGACTCTCCATTATTCTTTATACCTATTTGTGTTGGGAATGGTGATGGTATTGATAGATACACATTTCTGGGGTTACTGTAAAAGTAAAAATCATCTAGGTTAAATCCTGATTGAGCATTACCAAAGAATTTATAAAACGGATTAGTATTTACAGTAATTTTTTGTTGTATGGGAATTATGGGCTTGTCTTTATCGTCTATTGAAGGTTTTTCCGAACTTATTTTTACTACTTCATTTTTAGTTTCACCTGTCAGATATGTTTTTTTAGCTACGAATGGTTCTTCTTTTACCGATTCTTGATGTTCAGAAATTTCTACAGTACTATCATTGCGTGAAGCTGATATATTAGTGACATTACTATCAAGTTTGGTTTCTTCAATAATCGAAACAACAGCTGGTTCTGTAATTGTAGTTACAAGGTTATCATTGACACTTATATCTTCTACTATAATCGGCTGGAGTGTCCCAATTAGAATTGGTGCTGGTTCTAAAAAGACAGCTTGTCCATCAGTAGGCAATGATTCAGGAACAGAAGTTGAAGTAGGAACAGTGTTAGGTACAGAAGTTGAAGTAGCAATAACTTGATCTGGTTCAACAGACACAACTGTTTTAGGCTGCTTATTATCTACTGTATGAAGTTCATCTTGGTTTTTAACAGCTTCTTGGAAATTGACCTGCAAAGTCTCTGATGTTTCATTTGTAGAAGTTTTTATAGTAGTTTGGTTGTTTGATTCCAAAAATGTTGATCCTTGTGACAGATCTACTATGGAGTTGACATTGTCACCAGTAACAATTTTTACAACAGGTTGTATTGGTATTTCTTGGTTATTTTGATTATCTGGTTGAAATTCTGGTGGATTACAATCCGCTGCAATATTTTCTATTGCATTATGATTCTGGTGAACAATGTTTACAAAGCTGTTAACTTGTTTCTCATTTACTGCTGAATTTTGGTAACTGCTAACAAAACTTGTTGCAACGTTAGATACGCCATCTGTAAAGGGCGTTTCTGGTTTTAAATAATAGTAGCCATTATCATTTGATAAACTAACATCTTTCTCTGACAGCTTTACTGTTTTTGAAGCACTTTGTTGAAGTATTCCAGTTCCTACTTTATCTGCAAATTTATCGTCAGAATGAGGGTTATAGGTTTTTACTATTAGGATGTTATCGGAACTAGATTCAATTGGTGTTTTTTGTGACAATCCTGATTTAGTGTTTACAATTTCTGCAGGTTTAATGTTGCTGCTGGATTCAACTAATTGTTGAGTGTTGTGAATATCTAGCTTGTTGTTGTGTGTTTTAACATGATCTGTGTGTGTAATACCTGATTTTCCAGAATCAGCCGTACCATATACATAGGCATTATAGTCGAAGGGTGTAATTTTGGGTTCATACTCTTCGTCTAATACTATTATAGGTTGCATTGTTGAAGGTGTTGGTTGATAATGGTCTTGAGTTAGAGTTTTGTCATGTGGAACACCTGTTTTATGCAATAAATGACCTGTTTTCAAGCCATTGTTTTCTATCGTATACTGCAACTGAGGCACATTAGCAACAACACCAGTATCCGTACTTGCATCACTTTTTATGACTGCTACCGGTGCCGATGCTACTACAGGGACAGGTTTTGGTGGTAAAATAGGAACAGCAGAGGCTTGGACAATTTCATCAAAATTAATGTTGCTATACGGTTTTGTAAGTTGGATAGGTGCAACGCCAGGAATTTGGTATGGCAAATTGTTAACTGGGACTTGAGGATTTGGTACAACAAAACCATGAGGGTACCTTAACCCTAATGAATTTAGATACGCAGCGTCTCTATTACGAGCTTGTTCTAGCAGTGCTTCATTATCGACTAACCCACTATATTGGGGGTTAATTGGTAATAAAGGTTGAACTAAACTTAAACCTTCATTAGGATTGACAGAAGGTTTAAGATTTTTGTTTATGGGTTGTTCCGAATCTGAACCTAGACCTTTATAATCATGTGATGAGAGAATAGGTGTTTGTAAACCTCCCAATGGTACAGTTCCCAAAGGACCTAATCCTCCATAAGCTTCTAGATCTGCTCCACCATAGAATGTTGTTTGAATTTTATAAGCAGCATCAATATTTGCACATCTAGGAACTAACCAGGGCCATTCACATACAAGGCGATCTTCGTCAAAAGCAAGACCAAACGGACAGCGAAATTCGTAAGCAGATAATGGAGATTTACCATGATCTAAGCAGGCGAAGAACCATCTGCAATTTTCAGGGTCACCAAAATAACCTGTAAAAAATTTGTTTTAAAAGTTGGCAATTTATTTACATAATAAAACTATAAGCTAAAATTAAAGTGAAATAATTACACTAAATATTAATTATGTAGTAGCTTGCAATATAGTTGTGTGTATACTTGGCGTTAAGCCTATCATATTATGATTATTTATATTTTCAGTTAAATTTTTATAGTATGTATAACATTATAATGAATATTATGCAAAATAGTGTAGAACTAATTTTGTTTTTGTTATGACTTTGAACACCAATACATTCACTATATTTGCAATAACATATATGTGGCCTAATAATGTGTGGCATCAGAGTATAATTTCATCGAATAGCTTTTGAAAATTCGTTTAATGTTACTTATTTTAGGAAGATACGTATTCATTCTTAAAAGCATTGTCTAACAAAGGATTTTATTAAAATAATTATTCAAAATTCATTATACTAGCATTCCTTCAAGAATATGTATTATTCATCTTTAAGTTTCTTATATGTAAAAATATTAATACATTGTTTATAATTTTTCCAGTGAATATTTTATTATTTGTTTAATTTGTGCAAAGTACTGTCTGTTATTGGTGTTATATGACAAAATTGGCATGCATATAATAATAAAAAAAATTCTTGAATTTCAGATAAATTGCTATACTTCAAAAATACTTTAAAGAAGAAACTGTGCATAATGCTTTTAAATTTGATATTTGCAATATGCATATTGCTCTATATTATTTAATATCTTGTGTGTGTGTGTATGTGTGTGTATGCGCATGCATGCACATGTGTGTGCGTATGTGCACACATGCATGCATATGTATGTGTGTAGCTATGCATGCACGTGCATGCGTATGTGAGTATATGGCAAATGAGCGTAGTTTAACTTCACAATAATCCAATATTGTATCATCTGCAAATTGGCTAAGAAATTCATAATCGACATGTAGTTCTTTAAGTGCTTATTAATACCTCTAATTATTATAAATAACATTTTTAAGGGACATAAAAATGTAGAAAACAAAAAAAATCACTTAAAGTGGCAAGCTGCAGCTTTTACATCATTTTGATGATATCTCAGTAAAGAAAAATCTACAACTCCAGATACAAGTCTAAATCGCCATCATAAGCACAAAACTACATACATAAAATTGCAACGATAAACTATCCATAAATATTACAACATTAATAATCAATTATCAACTCGCGCAAAGATAATCTTTTGTTGAGCTGCAGCTAAAGTTTAGACATCAACGAAATTTTATGAATATCCTGTTTTGACAATTACAATTAGGCCTTACCATAACATATAATTTAATAAACGTCACCATGACATAACTCACAATTAGGTAGCGGTCTGGCATGTTGGTAGTGTTTCGTTGCTTAAGCCTTACCATAACATATAATTTAATAAACATCACCATGACATAACTCACAATTAGGTAGCGGTCTGGCATGTTGGTAGCGATTCGTTGCTTAAGCCTTACCATAACATATAATTTAATAAACGTCACCATGAAATAACTCACAATTAGGTAGCGGTCTGGCATGTTGGTAGCGTTTCGTTGCTTAAGCCTTACCATAACATATAATTTAATAAACGTCACCATGACATAACTCACAATTAGGTAGCGGTCTGGCATGTTAGAAGCGTTTCGTTGCTTAAGCCTTACCATAACATATAATTTAATAAACGTCACCATGACATAACTCACAATTAGGTAGCGGTCTGGCATGTTGGTAGCGTATCGTTGCTTAAGCCTTACCATAACATATAATTTAATAAACGTCACCATGACATAACTCACAATTAGGTAGCGGTCTGGCATGTTGGCAGCGATTCGTTGCTTAAGCCTTACCATAACATATAATTTAATAAACGTCACCATGACATAACTCACAATTAGGTAGCGGTCTGGCATGTTGGCAGCGATTCGTTGCTTAAGCCTTACCATAACATATAATTTAATAAACGTCACCATGACATAACTCACAATTAGGTAGCTGTCTGACATGTTGGTAGCGTTTCGTTGCTTAAGCCTTACCATAACATATAATTTAATAAACGTCACCATGACATAACTCACAATTAGGTAGCGGTCTGGCATGTTGGCAGCGATTCGTTGCTTAAGCCTTACCATAACATATAATTTAACACTTTTCCTTTTTTGAAGCGGATAACCAGGTTATATTTCATTTCCTTATAAATGGTAATCATTTAAACATGTTAGAGTTCTTTAACAACCATCAGGTTACTAATATCTATGTAGAGCCAGCTGGATAGGAAAAAGATAGAAGGATATAGGAAGACCTAGACCAAACTATATTAGTAAAATTATTAGAAATTTAGGTTGTGAAGGGTATGTAGAGCTTTTTAGATTAGCACAGAATAGAAAAGAAGTTAGAGCTGCATCAAACCGACCTTAAGTAAGGTCGAAAACAAAATGATGATGTAACGTTTGTCTTGATAGCCCCAGCTTTCATGATATAACTGCAATAAAGAATAGTTAAAAATTGTTACGTTCACACTCGCATATGTTTCAAGAGAAACTGTCTTAGAATCAGCTTTGTTTAGTGTACCGCATTTGTCTCGAAGACCTAACAATGTGGAACCATTTCCTATGAACAAACACAAAGTAACGGTAGGCCAAGATTCACTGTTGTTTTGTGCATAGTCAACGGGAAAAATAAATTTCTCAAATTGTCTGGAACATACCAAACCTCTTCTAGCAACTATGCCTTTTACCAACAGCTTGTAAAATCTCTTGACCAGCTGCTTTAACACTAGACAAACTTTTAAATTCGTTAAACATACCAAACCAATCTGGTCCAAACATGCTTAGTTGTGCCAGTATCAAACAAACCACCAATCGACTGAATTTGATTTAGCTGCAAAAATACTATTACAGATAAAATGAATGCCATTTCAGTATCAACGAAATTATTGTGATGAGCGTTACTAGAATTGAAATTTCATGTAGGACAACCATCTACAAGCCATTTTAGACAAGTAGAAACCCAATGTCCTTGCTTTTGACAATAATTACAAATGCCTTACTTTTTATTTGTGTTGAAAACAATTATATCGTTTCTAAGTATCTGAATTAACAACAAATGCTTCTTGAACATTTTTCATTAAGAAATGAATCTTCCAAGCATACAAAGTTACATTGTTAACTCATTAAACGTTTTAAAGTCATCTTTCGTTAACAGTATCCAACTTGATCGAAACGTTTCAAAATTACTTGGCAAAATATGTAGCATTTTACATACCAACAATAAATTGGATGAGGGATTTGCGTCTTTAGATTTTAAACCATTATTCAGCCCATTACATAAACTTTTGACCTTAGCAATATGAGTGGAAACATCATCACCAGTTGACAAACTGAATGCTAAGAAATAAGTACAAATTTTAAACAACGGATCTTTTGAAGTAGCTTTAAACAGAGTTTTCCATGCATCATGAGCAGTTTCTTTATCCATAATTTTCTGATAAACTGCAGTACTACTCATTGACTTGGCAAAATTATTAGCTTTATGGTACACTTCACATGCCTACTTATACACTTTAATTTCAGCAGCAGGTGCATAATCTTCAATTGATACTGGTTTCACTAACTGTGTCCGCAACTGAAACCTAATACAACCAATATAAATAATCAGATTATTGTTGAAGCATGTTCCGATCTATTAGGAAGCAAGCAGTTACAATTTAAAAATGTCAGCCCAGACTCCAGAAATTTCATTAAAACCGATGCTACATATATACCTTTTAAAGACTTTGATCAAGACAAAAGAATAAAGTGGAAAATCTTTATATAGATATAAAAATAGAAAAAGTAAAAAGACAAGAAATACCAAATGTTAATAGTTTTAACAATAAGGAATCTAAAGTATCTTCTAATAGTAGTTATAGTCAGGTTTCAGTATATCTAAATCAAAATGAAGAAGAAACAACAGTTACTGATGACACTGAAAATTTTTCAGATTTATCTGGATATTCTGATTGGATTGCAAATAATGGAGAAAATTTAGAACTGCCAAACTGATCCAAGCACAAAAACAGGCACCTGCAAATAAAAAGGTTGTTAGTAGTGTTCTGTCTATTTCTCAAGGTGATCTATTTAAAGCAGTTCCTATGAAACCGCATCCAGAATTTGTTAAAATCGTTGGAATTAAATATGAATTAAGACCTCCCGGCCTTTGTTTTTGAAGCTTTCCGTATTAGACACTGACAAGAGACTTACAAGTGGCATGTTTACAATAAAGTATCATAGTATGCGAGACGTTATCGATTTTCTTGTACTTGAGCAAGTATTTGATACAAATATTTTAAGGAATTGGAATGTAGAGGATAAGCTTCGGTGTACGATTGATGATTGTTGGTGGACTGGAAAAATAATGGAACATTCGGCTGTATGTTCTATTATTCCGGATCATCTTTCCTATGTTTTGAAATACGATAGAATAGTGGTGAGTTTGAACGTATGAGTTACTTAGATTTGGAATTTATTAGAGACGACAGTATATCAGAAAATGCAGGCGATTCTGTACCTGTTTACCTGAAGAAATACAAAATAGTGTATATCAGTCTCAAGAAGAGGAATGGCCGCATGGTGATCGTTTATCAGCTTGTCTACAAATAGTTGAAAGATTGAAATATGTTATGGGTTTAGAATTGCTGAAACATTTGTAGTGTCTGTTGACCTTAATGAATATCCAACATATGCATATACAATCGAGTATCGAATGGATTTATTTACTATTAAAGCTAGACTGGAAAACAAATTATATAGAAGAATTACTGTTGCATAATTTGATGTACGTTATTTAGCAACAAACAGACTGCATAGCACCACAGTAAAACAAGCTCGCATCATAAGTGAATTATGTTTAAGAATTATCAAAGCGTCGGATACAATTGATGTTAAAGCGGTGTATTGTCAGTTAATGTATACGTATCGGTCTACTGATGAAGCAGATCTAGTTCAAACAAGTCCATCTAGTAGTAGATCACTAGCAGCTCTTTTAACATGACACTTGAAACATCCAGATGATTGGAAACATGAAGCCCGAGCACTTTCAGAGGCGCTTTGAACTTGTGATGATTCAGAACCATTTAGAATACTTATAGATCACTTAAAACATTCTGATTATTACCCAGTTATTGACACTCCAATAGACTTGGGAACTATTAAAGAAGATTTATTGGGTGGTAATCATGAAACACCTCAGGACTTTTTGTAAAGATATTAGACATATTTCAAAATTCGAAAATTATAACACGAATAAACGATGTAGGATTTATGCAATTACAGTTCATCTCTCTACAATGTTTGAAGCACATATGAAGAAAACTATTCACAATTGGAATATGTCAAAACGTAGAAGAACTGTGTCTCTGAGAAAAAATATAAAAAGAAGCCAAAGAAAAAACTAATGAAAAAACGGTGTGTTAAAGAAAGTGACACTGAATCATTTTCTAGTGAAGATGAAATCCCTAATGGAACAAACGGCAAATGGTCACGTAAGTAATTTTCAGTTTGAAGATAATGATTGTCTGGAGTCATCAGCTGGTCCACTATTACCTTCATTAAGTACTAATGAGGGTTCTGCATATAAACCCAGGGCTAAACAAAAAGTTATTCAAATTCTCGGCGTAAAAGGTATTCTAGTGGAAGTAGTAACACAAATGGTGATGTAACAGCCGTTTCACATAAACCGTCTTTTGCATGTAAAACGATAAAAAGAACAAATTCAGATTCTAATATTCGTCGCCCAACATCCAGCATCGAAAATACTAATAGTTATAATAGAAAAGAATAAAGAAATCAGTAGTTACATGCAAAGCCACTTTTAAAATGAAAACAGAATCAAATTCCTGTTGTTGCCAACATCTACTTCTGAGAAGACTGTTAGCAACGGAAGTGGAGTAATAAATAAAAGGCCAGTTGCACGAAAAATAAAGCAAAAGATACGGCAATATATGAGTTATGAAAATGAAGATTTACGAACAACTTCTCGCAGTGGAAGTGACAAGCGGCCTAACTACAATGAAGAGTCTGATAGTGATAACAAACTTTAGAAACTTTAAACAACTGTAAGTAGTTGAGGTCATGTGCATAGGTTAACTGCAAGAGCAAAAGCTCTTTTACGAATATAGGTATCACATTCCATTTGTAATATCATAATTAACATAATTGTATTTAGTCTTTTAAGTATTCTGTAGAAAAAAATTCTAAATAATAAGATGAACTTTTATCAATAACGTTTTGTGCATCCTCTTGTTAGTCAAGTACATCACGAATTTTCCTCTTCCATAAAGGTCAGTCTAACTTACCAGCTAATGGTTTAATGTGCTTTGGTAAATCCATTTTCAAGATTTTGGCAATACTTCATAATAAACGTCACAACTAATAAAAACACAAGGACTAACATCTGTGCAAATAACCTTGTTGAAGTTGTCATGTTTAATAGGATTTGATAACTCAATCTGTCATTAAAATCAAAAATTGCTTTTCTATTAATTGTTAAGACAGTTATAAACTTAACTTGTAAAATTTCTAAATGAACACTTTTTATTCAACATAGCAAATATTTTCATCATATTTTTACTCATTAAAAAAGAAAGAAGTAAGATTTTAGTGTCTAGCGTAAAAGTTGTGTTGACGGACATACTGAGTTTTTATTTCTATACCATTTATAAGTAACTTGAAAATAAACCAGAAGCTTTAGAAAGGTAAGTTTAGTTTAATTAACATCATAAGAAATACACTCAAATTACTAGACTAAGTTAAACAAAACAAACATAATTAACTAAACAAAGTTACTATATTTAAAAACATTATCGAAATGGCGAATTCCTTCAAACATTATGAACTTAGATCTGTTCATTCAATTTTGCTGCAGTTCATTAAAGAATTCAAAATATTTATAATATGGTTAGCCTTTTGAATTGTAACATATGAGCTAAAACAACATTATGGTAATAGACTTTTTTTAGAAATTCAATATTAAACCTTAATTCTCGAGGGTAAACAAAATTTGTAACAAATTCATGAATTTCCTTTCCTATTTGGGTTAAAAGAAATTCTGTTTCGGAATTTAAAAATGTTTGAAACTGATTATCTACCATATCTCCTTTACTTCTAGTTAAAACTTTATCACTAAAATGTTGTATTTGTAAATGAATTTTTTCGACTAAATGATTTGTTTCTAGATTTAATTCCAAATCTTCCATTTTATTTGCTAAAAAAAATTTAAATTTTATTCTGCAAATACACAAATTACCCGATTTGTACTTATTTTTTAAATTAGTCAAAAATTAGAATTTAAATCTAAAGGTAAGGAGATTACATGGAACTATGTAAACAATTGGAAGAGACGCAATATCCAAACATCACAATAGCCTTGTTTGTATATTTACGTAGTATGTAAACAAGGATAATAGTACATCAATCAGGGGCAAGGGAAAGAGACAGACATAGGCTTAACCCACAAAATTCCTTTGTTTTTTTGTTTTATGTGATTTATTAAATATTTCAGTTTTAATTAATAAAAACCATAAAGTAGGGTTGTGTATATCATACAATCCTAATAGTTATGTGTTGTTCCGCGTGTGAGTGCAATAATTTACAAGATAAAAGGAAGGGCGTTCGGTTTAATAGGTAAGTAGCTACCATAAATGCTCTTGTACATAATTGACAGAAGTGTTTGTAGATTTCCTGATAATCGTACTGCACAAAAACCTGTGAGTATAAATAATTGAATACTGTAGATTGTATGAAATAGTAACTCAAAGTGTTATAATTCACGTATAAGGTAAAATAAAAAATGTAGGTAACACAAGTTGTTGAATAATGGGGTATGGGGTTTATGAGGAAATGAAATCGGTATTCAAGGAGGCGACCCTTTTGCAATTTTATTGTCACCGAAAAAGCCTTGTACGTGCACTTGTTATTGAAGCCTACCTAAGCCATTTTTGTTTGAATTTTTCTTAGAATTGAAATCAAACATTTATTTTATTAGTTTATGTCATAGTATGTGTATATGATGTGCTTTACAGATTGTAAATGTATACAAGCAGAAGTATATTGTTAGAATAATATTATTCAGAGCGTCTAATTCGAGTCCACTTGGATAACACCGTTGCCAAGTTTCCGACTATTTTGGCGGGTTATTTAAACTGTTTACCTTATAATCAATGCTAAGTTGGAAACTCGTAACTAACAAATGTAATTTATACAATTGTATCTGGTGTTCACCATCTAAATTAAAACAATATTGGTCTAAAAATAGTTTTATAAGGTGTATAGTGCTAAAATTTTAACTTTTTACGGTTGCAGTTTAGGGCCCACATAATTAGAAAGGGTTTGGTTTAAGCCTTTACAGTAAAATACCTCATTCTGATCTATGACAAGCTGTACATTAACCACAAATGTGTATAATAATTCCAGACTATTACATTTTTAACAAAAATATCTGATTTTAATCAGAGCAGTAATTAACTACGAAGAGTAAGTAATGAACAATTGCTAAAATGTCTGTCTGAAAACTGATTTTGTATTACATTAAAACTGTTTTTATCCCATGACTATAAATAATTTTTTCCCGCAAGTCGTTCAGATATTTTGACATTTCTAATAAAAATTTTTAAAGAAAAGTTGAATATTTCCAAGTGTTTAGTCGTTGCCAAGCAACGACAAATCACTGTAAGGAAATATTCATTAGTGTATTGTACAGATAGTTATTTATTATACAAGGGAAAAAAGTACTAGATTTTAGCTCGAGGTGTGTGTTTGTCTCCCGACGCGAAGCGGAGGAGACAAAACACCGAGAGCTAAAATCTTACATTTTTACCCGCGTATAATACACTATTTTTTCTGTGACTGGCAAAACAATGATTTAATATTTAAAAAATATTACCAATTATATTAAAGTCAAAAATCAATCTATGTCAAATTTGAAGTTTCAAACAGGTAGGCTGATGTACTTATAGGGACAGTTAGATCTGCGTTGCTAAGGAAACCTTTAAAGTAATCAAATATCTGTCAATTTAATTTTGCAGTGGTTACAAAATTGCGAACTTAAGTTGTTTATATCGATTGTTTTGAATATTCAAAATTCAAAATGGACAGTACTGATTCAGAAGTTTCTCTTACTCCACCGGAATTGGTAGAGGCAGCGAAAGTAGCATCAATAAAATTATTGCCAGCTAAATCACGAAAAATTTACGAAACTGCGTATTCAAGATTCATGGAATGGAAGGCGAAAAAGACATGTAGTTCTTACTCGGAGACGGTGTTATTGGTTTATTTTTCGGAACTAGCGCAACAACAAAAGCCATCAACAGTGTGGTCGAATTATTCAATGATAAAAGTATGTTACAAGTCAATAATAACGTAGACATTTCAAAATATTGCAAACTAATTACGTTTCTGAAACAAAATGGGAAAGGTTACATGCCCAAAAATCTGCAATATTTACGAGTACACATATTAGTGATTTTTAAATAATGCTCCTGATGAAGTTTATTTATTGGTCAAGGTTGTTGTTGTATTTGGGATTGCAGGAGCCTGTCGAATATGTGAAATTAGCCAGGTAACATTAGATGATATTGAAGACGTGGAACGTCATTAATTGTGAAACTTAAGCAAACAAAGAATGATGTAAATAGGAGATTTATAGTTACTGAAGAATATATTAAATTTTACAGAATGTACATGGCACTTCGTCCAGCAGCAGCAAAGGATCGCCGCCTGTTTTATGCATATCGCAATGGGAAATGCGTCAATCAAGTTGTGGGTAGAAATCAGTTTTATAAGGTACCTGAAATAGTAGCCAATTTTCTTCGACTTAAAAATGCTAAGTCATATACAGGTCATGCATTTCGAAGATCGTCTGCTACACTTTTAGTTGAATCTGGGGGAGACTTGATGACACTAAAGAAACATGGTGGTTGGAAGTCATCAATGGTCGCTGAAGGGTATGTTGATGAATCGATAGTGCACAAGACAGAAATAGCTAAGAAACTGTTTAGTTTGTGTGGCAGTGCATCAGCTGAAACAGAATCCAATTTGCGAACAAGTACATCAACGGCAGTTGTGTCAGTGGCACAAAATATTATTTCAAATCAAGAAAATTCCACTGTAGCAGACATTCCTAATTGTTCAAAAAACATGTCTTTCAGGCAATGTACATTTAATAACTGTACTTTTAACATTAAGGAAACGTAACTTATACATAATAAAATATTCTAAAATTAAATATCTTCGTGTTCTTACTTATTTGCACTTACCAGGGAAAAAAGTACTCATTTTTTTCCCGGGGAAAAAAGTAATTTTATATAAAGTGACATTTTGTTACCTGTCAAGAAATATTAAATGTCACATTTTTTTCCCGTCGCAGAAAAAATAATATGTGTATACCATATGGACTACAAAAATGACTGAGAACATGCTTTCATGATAAGTTCTATTTAAACAATCTTAACACATTATGTAAATATAACAAACAACTAACTTCAGAATGTATT
This sequence comes from Platerodrilus igneus, assembly GCA_036346225.1. NCBI lineage: Eukaryota > Metazoa > Arthropoda > Insecta > Coleoptera > Lycidae > Platerodrilus > Platerodrilus igneus. Next base: position 1,851,006 of record JARFIW010000957.1, read on the forward strand.
TGATTCTGAAGTAAGTTGTGTGTGATATTTTAAGGTATTTTACAATTAATACAATTATAGAATTTGTATTGTTACTTTCTAAAAGACCAGCAATCATATTTCAATGTGTCAAGTTTGACAATTCAATATCTTGATATGAACGTTTCCATGGTTACGCATAAATTTTTACTAAGAATTTGACAGCACCATTTATTTATAAATAAAATTAATCAGGTTTTTAAAATTAGTATTTTAATTTCTGTCGTTTTTTAACGATTTGCAGAAAAATAGTATGTATACCACGTAGGAAAAGCAATATTCCCGGACTCCGTATTGCTTGTCTTGGCTTGCGCCTCGACAAAGCAATCTTCACGTCGTCCGGGAATGTTGAGCTTTTCCTACTGGGTATACAATATACTATTATTGCTTTCTACGAGATTCCAACGGGCAAATTTGATATTATGCACAAAATTTTGACAAATAAAGGAAAGGGAGGTCTGTAACAAATTAATTATTAACATTTATACAACTTGTCTATAGATGCAAAAGCTTAAATCGGCTTAAATTAAATTAGAATGACATTTTCATTTATTTCAAATACGAAAAAAGTCCTAATACAAACAATATTGTTATGACTTATCATTGCTTGTTTACTATAAATACGCAAGGATAAGAAAGCTCTTGTAGATATGAAAAATTTGGAAGCCTTACATAATTACACTTTAAAATTACAAATACATTGATTGTTGCAAGCTTTTGCATCTATAGACAAGTTGTTTTAATATTAATAATTAATATTTAGGTATAATTTAACTCCTGTAATATAACTTGCATTATATTGTATACATCATGGGTAAACAGTTTAAATAACGTGCCAAAATAAAGTAGCAAGCTTGGCAACGGTGTTATCCAAGAGGTATTATAGCATTAGCCGCTCCTATATTATTGCCCATAACTTTTCTAACCTAAATTCATGGGTGTCTAGCTGCAAGGTTAAACCCTCCAATAGTAAATCAGCACATTTCACATACTATTTAATATTTTTCTTACAATTTAAGTAATTGCCAGTTATCAATTAGAAAAATACGGCAATTAAAATGAATCTAAATAAAAGTTAGTAGGTGAAATGTAAAGGTGTAATTAAAAAATAAGTTTTATCTGGTTATAATGTAAAGGTATCAAATAATACATAAGGTTATACAGCACCTGAGCGTCCGCATTTCTATTGGAGAGTTTAACCCTGCAGCTAGACTCATCGCAAAAAAATTTTTCTTAACCATCCTCCCGAGTCTTTACGTTCGAACGAGTCCCGCGATAGGTTTTTGAGGTTAAGTTACTGTTAGAAGTAAATATTATTATTAAAAAACACAAATCACTTAACACGCATATCAAAACAGTCTTGTTTTTTTTGTTGCTAAAGCTATTGTAGACTGTTCTGATATGCGTATTAAGTGATTTTTGTTTTGTGTTTTTTAATAATAATGTCTATTTCTAACAGTAACCTAACCAAAGACTCGTTCGAACGTAAAGACTCGGGAAGATGGTTAAGAAAAAAATTACTGCCCTAAACTCCCCTGACTGAGGTTACAATCGATAACAAAAAAGTGTAACATCCATGTGCATTTTTATCAACTTCTTCAGATAACAAAATTAAAAGCTGCAAAAGAGATAATTACGGATGCTCTATACAGGGTGTCCAGAAATACGCGTGCAACGTAGGAACAGATTCCTTGGCTCAAAATAGATCGATTTTGACCAAATTACTCTACACACAAACTGCTTCATTTAGCCGCTTGAGGGCTTCAAAATTCGTGAAAAATTCTTGATATTTTAAAATGACTCGAAAACGCGTTGATATATTTTGACCATTGGGGTGTGAGTTTCCATTTTCAATTGACATTTTGTACACAATGGTTTTAAAAGCATATGAGTGTCCCGAAAATGATGGATTGTATAAATATCTGACCATAATCTTTTTGCTGCTTATGCAATGACTACCAATTTTTTTATGAGTAGTTTACTTAATTTGGAAACTTCTTTGTCTCTTGTAACATTTTGATTAGATGAGCGGTTTGCCAGAAAAAAATAATTTCAAATGTCTGCATACTTTGGTCATTATAAATATTTATGGTTTCGGGTTGGGACCGTGTCATTTTATAAATTAAGGTCGACGTCGCCCACTTTCGCAAGGGGTTTCAGCAGTACAAGAAAAGAAATATGTAATAAAATAAAAAATAATATGTTACGTGCCGAAAAATTCGGCACTAGACATTCTCAATCAAGTTTTAATATGTAAGAATTTCGCGCCCTAAATTTAAAAAGACTTGTGCGCGTATTTCCGTCCCTTCAGATAGCGCGTTGCGCGAGATTTGCACCGACGCGAGGGTTAAGGAGGTGTGTGGTGGATTTCCGGAACGGGGCAGAAACTAGCCTCCGAGAGGTGAACAAGTGTGGCGGTCTTGTATCTTGTCGTGCCTTTTTTGTGTTGTGTAGATCCCTTTTGCCCTTATCTTTGATTATCGTTCCCTAAACTAGTTTCCTGTCGTTCCCTACATATAGGAAGAAGACAAATCGAATTTAGATTCAACCTGGCTCAAGAATTCCCACGCCCGAAAGATTAGCAAAGCAGCGACGTCCGAAAGATTAGCGAAGCCACGGCCGACCATGCTGGAGTAAGCCTGAAGGAAGCTCTACATGTTCACGTGAGTGCCCCCTTTGGGGTTTTCTTTAAAATTTATTTTCTTTAAAATTTGTGTAATTATGTTGCAATAATTTGCATATTGTGTGACGTCATCGATAATTTGCGCGTCAATTTTTACATTATTTAATATCGTTACCAACTGTCATTAGTGGCTCGCGTACCGGCGCGGCGGGGTTGTAATAAATAAAAAAATATATAAAAAAGATAATATTAAGTAGACAAGTTAAAGTGTAAAGAGAAGAGTTACTCCTGAACTAGCAGACTCACTAGCCCATTCAAAGCCAAAAGATGTTTTGTGGGAGGTAACTGTTATTTCGCCACAAGACACCTTTTGGCTTGAATGGGCTAGTGAGTCTGCTAGTTCAGGAATAACTCTTCTCTTTACACTTTAACTTGTCTACTTAATATTATCTTTTTTATATATATCTTTTTTATTATTTTTATTTTATTATTTATTTCTTTTCTTGTCCTGATGAAGCACCTTACAAAAGTGGGCGAAACCTCGACCTTAATTTATAAAATTACACGGTCCCAACCCGGAACCATAAATATTTATAATGACTCCGACCGTGAAAGCCTCCGACAATATACTTTGGTCATCATTGGTGCACTAGGTGTAAAACGGGGCAAATAAAAGAACATAGTTTAGTACTTGGCTTGGCTTGTTGACGCGAATTAATGAAGAGTTTTCGGGATTTAATTTGAATCTTAGTCACATTCGTGCTGTAGTATTTCCGGGAATTCCACGATTTAAATGGCCTAATTAGTGTTAAACCGCCGCGCCCGAATGATTTACGAGCATAGCAAGGCTATGTTGATCCTTGTCTGATTCACGGAGTTAATTTTGCGTCACATCTATCCCATAGTAATGCAGAAGTTATAAAATTAATTATTTTCGATTTTATGGATATTTAATGTTTGCGTGGCATTCTCGAATAAACGTTTATTTATTTAATTAATTTATACGACATTTCTTAGAATTTGACGTATTTGTCTAGATTAATAAAGAAAATTCTAGAGTTTGTTTCATTTAAAACTCCATATCCACATACATAATTAATAGGGCATGTCTATATTTTGCAATAAGATTCGTGTTGTTAACAATTTTAAAAAGAAAATAATTGCTTACACGGTAAATAAAACGTGTTTTTATACACAAAATTATTTAGTTAGTATTTTAATTAATAAAGGCAGTAAATTGGTATTGTTCTTACGTAGATTAAATGGCTTAATGATTGTAACATATTCGGCTTATTTTATGTTTTGTGGTATTTACAAGAATTTACAGTGCTTTCGCTTTTTAATGAAATGGAATGGTTTTTGTATTTACACTTTAAATATGATTGATTTGCATAAGGTATAAAGTTTATATGTCTTACGATTTTTTACAGTCCCCCACTAATGTACATGCAATACGCTTATATACATGGTGGAACAATGAATATTCGGATATTTCAATTTTCTTCCGTTACCTTCTATTTGGATGGGCTTTATTTATAGGATTTGAGTTTCCATGACTTCTCGTGACCTCTTTATCACGCCAATATTTTTATATATATATATATATATATATATATATATATATTACTCAAATTTAGACCAGGGTAGAAAATTAATTAATTACATCAAATAATTTTAATCACCGTGTATAAGGAAGCTTTGGGAAAAAGTACGCGTAATTAAAGGCCTACTGTGAAGATTTAAATCATTCAATTAGAATGTAGGGTTTGTATAGAATTTTATTAGATAATACGCGTTATTAGAACCGTGGAGCATAAAAATTTATTCGTTTCATTAAAAATAAGGGGTTTAAATTATTCACTAGACGCTTTCTATAAAAAGAAGCAGAATTAAAATGCTCAACGTGTATTTAATTTAATTGTTCCAAGAAACAAATAGAAATTACGTGCGAACTTTATATTAATTAATTCAATTTTTAAGCAACGGGTATTAAACAAAGTGTACAAATAATAATTAATATTTAATTAGTATTCGCTAAAAATTAAAGGGTAGAAGTCAATGCCATTCATTATTATTTTAATTGTAGTTAATTGAACGATTATTGAGGAATACATAATATGCATAAAAGCTTTTAAAAACCCAATAATACCAAATATGAGACGCGTTGCTAGCATACAAATCTATCAAGAAAGTTAAAATACGTGGAATATCCAAATCGTAGAAGTATTATGATTGAACACCTGCGTATTTTAAATGTCACGTTCTGTTTAATTTGTTTGGAATAGATAAACATGCAGATTCTACGTATATTGGAAACGGTCGGATAAACCGTAGCTTATATTAACGAGACAGGCTAGTTGAGGGGTTATTTAACTCAAGTAAGTCACGTCGCGGGTCCACGTGGATTCAAATAACCCATAATAAAGAATATCGATTTGTACCACTCAGATCAGGTTAGGAAGAGACGGATAAAACAGGTAAAGCAGAGACACGGATAATAAAGGTGTGATTTGTGAAGCTTTACTAGAGCTACGATTGGTTGAAATAAGATGCAAACATGAGAGGGGAAAGCATAGCAGTTGGTATGTAAAATTAATTAGTTGTTCGCAGACGCGTTGCGTGTCGTGTGAAAAGTTCTTAGATTTTCAACTGGCGCGCGTGCAAATTTTTAGAATCGGTGTGCCGGACTGTCGAAAAGGGAACATAGAATGCGAAATTCTGAAAACTGTCCGTTGCGGTACAAATCCGACGTGCAAGCGCGCTATTATATAAACCCGTGTTTATAGGAGTTTGGCTCTCTTAGATTTTCGATTTATTCAATACTTTAAACAGTTTGGCTCTTAGATTTTTGATTTAAAACAGTTTGCTCTTTATTTTTTGATGTTATAGGATACTGCAAGCTGAATACGTGCTACGATACAAGTTGGTATGCATTGGTGCACTTAGAAAAGATAGATAAGTAGCGATAAATAAATACATTTAAGTATGCAGCTTTGTATAGCGTGAACGAATTATGAATTTCTTTGCTATTTTTCGGGAGTGAGTAATCTAGTGTTATTCGTAAACGTGATTGGATCCACAAAACAAGATTTAGATATACATAGATGAGTTCCTGAGAAGCCCTGAAACAATTTAGATGAATGGTGGGGTAGAAAAAGTTTAAAAGCGTTCAGAATCTGAAGCCGTAAACATAAACCAGCTGGAATGGTGGGATGAGCAAGTCCGATGTGCATTGAAGTCACGAGTGCAGTAACCTTCAGGTAAATTATGCATTTTGTTCGATCTTAGATGTTTTGGTGTGTGTTGAATATTTTTATAATTTGTTTGATAAAAAAAAATGAACAGTAGTGAATTTGTATAAACAACAAATTTTTAATTTTAAGGTGAAATTTTCTTGTAGAAGTAGAAAGGAGTATTTAGCAGTTTATGTTTTGATTATGATGAAAATTTGGGTCTGTCTTTGAGCTCAATTAGACTAACCTGTTTAATTAACGTAAAGGGGTGGGAGATGCTCCCTTTTATTCAGACTCGGGTCTGCCAATATTGTTAAATTAATTAGTAGGCATCCTACAAGGACTTTAATTCTGGATGCATATTTAAATGAGGACAAATTTAAACTTGAAATTTTATGATACTGAAATATATGCTGAAATTTAATTTTGAAATTTTAATGTATTATGAATATTGATGTAAATAGAGTTAACGTTGATGTTTGTGGTAGGAATGTGTTTGTTTTTTTTATGAATGAGGATGAAAGTTTTAACTAGGTGAGCAGCCGAGGCGGAAAGAGTAAAAAGGCGATTATCAGAAGAGATTCAACAGGGCGAGAATCACATCAAATCTTGGTGCCCAATTCGAGAGGCTCGAATAATTTTTTTTTACTCTGGTGAGGCTTTTTGTAGGTTTCACAGCAATATATATATATATATATATTGTTGCTGTTTTTGACATGTAATAATTTTTCCAGAAATTTTTGATTTTACTATTGACTCGCGTTAAGCTCATTGCCTTAGATAAAATTCATTTGTAAAAATAGCCTCTTTAATTGCCACGTTTATATAATCTAAAGTTAAATTTAACTTTTCTACAAACCAACATATTTAAAACCACTATAGGATATAAGAAATTGTTAAAAAGCTTGTAGAACTAAAAGATACTAACCTTCATTTTCAGAACATATATATCTATTTCTTGGTACTGGTGCTATCTCACTACTTCCTGCGCAAGGTGAAAAATTTGGCAAACTTGCTGGCCATACACAAACTTCATATCGACTGTCGAAAACCAATCCTGCGGGACAGTCAAATTCAAAAACGTTGAATTCATCAGAAAGTTGATTAAATTTGACGCAGCGGTAAAAACGTCCACAAGATCTTGGATGAACAAAATACCCTTGTCTTGCGCATTCGAACTCCGTCCGAGTATCCTGTAAATATAAAAATATGTTGTTATATACGCAGTAGCTATTCTATTTTCGCGACTATTTGTGCCACCCGTGGCTTTTTCTATTAACCCAAAATATTTAAAAATATTGAACTAGTTGGAGGGAGGCTACTTAAGTAAAAAATTACCAACTTTTTACTGATCACAGTGTACTTTTACCGTTTACATATTTACCGCTCCAAAGCTTGCTGATAGCATTAATCTGAATTACATCGTTACACCTTTTGGCTGCACAAAGTTTTCGTTTTAATACTAGAAATAGGGAATTTTATAATCCAAAAAGGAAAAGCCTTTCTTTTCAACATTAATTTAATTAGGTTACTAAATGATGTCTCAACAAAAGCGCCGAATTTGAATTTGCCGCTATTGTGTATGTGCGAGTAGTGCGTTGTTTATTTTTTAACAGCTGTCATCTACAGACCACACGATTAGAAATTCGGGAGCATTGTTTAAACGAGCAACGTTTAATTATTGTGAAAACTTATTACAAAAATTGTGAAAGTTTCACGGAAACAGTTCGCAGATTACGTGCAGTTTTCGATCGCAACAATGTGTCAAATGAATCGACAGTTCGACGTTTAATTAATGAGTTCGAGACAAAATTCAGTATGATGGATCAGAAGATCACTGTTCGTCGCCGTCCTTATGAGTTCCCCGAAAACATGCCGCATTGAGGGAAAATGTGGTTGAGAATCCAGACATCTCCATTCGGCATCGTGATCAAGAATTGAGCATTACCAGACCCGCTCTGCAACGAATTTTGAAGAAAGATTTGCGTTTGCAAGCGTACACGATTCAGTTGACGCAAGAACCTAAGTCAAGGGACCATGCGCAACGACGTGAATTCGTTAATTGGGTGCTGGAGCACCACCAAGTTGATGCGGATATCTCGAGAAAAATCATTTTCTCCGATGAAGCACATTTTCAACTGAACGGGTAGACAAATAAGCAGAACTGCCGAATTTCGGTTGCTGAAAATTCTCGTATATTACTGAAAAAATTGGTCCCTATTTCTTTGAAAATGCGGATGGAAATGCGTTAACTGTTAATGGGGTGCGGTATCGCAAAATGCTAACAAATTTTTTTTGACTAAATTGGATAAAATTTATGTGGAGGATAAGTTTTTCCAACAAGACAGCGCGACCTGCCACACAGCTCGCGAACCAATAGTGTTACTGCGGACCAGGTTTCTAGACCGTGTTATCTTTCGATTTGGATATCAACATTGGCCACCAAGATCGTGCGATTTATCGCCGATGGACTACTTTCTTTGGGGCTCCGTGAAGGAAAAGGTGTATGTGAGCAATTCACAAACAGTTGAACATCTTAAGGAAGAGATTCGGCGCGTTATTGCCGAAATAGAGTCACAGTTATGCGAAAATGTTATCCAGAATTTTATGAAAAGAACGACCTTGTGCTAGGGATTCGTGGTGGCTATTTGGCGGATGTCGTATTTCATGTTAATCGTAACTATCTCTCTTCACGTTGGAATATACATATTCGCTTAATTGGAAAAAAAATGTGTTTTTTAACACTAACTTCGGCGCTCTTGTTGAAATACCCATTACATGTAAAGTTTGTGTTTTCTAAATATGCGAACTGAGGTTGAGAATCCGTAAGTTATTAATGTATTCGTTTAAGCACACATTTTCCCAGACTAAAGTAATGTGTAGTTATCGCGCTTAGCCAATGCGCATCGTTTTCATGTTGTGGACAACGACGAGTTCATGAGATAGGCGTGTTTTAAATTCAACTTTACCGTTAACTACCGTACGATATCGATGTATTAAAGACGATTGAGTGTTAATTGCAGGAAGTGTGCTCGTAAATCCCTTACCTATCCCGCATCTAACCCCCACAAGTATCTGTTCCTTAAAAGTATAGGTTCAACATACTTCGCTACAAGAATCTGGAACAATAATAAGAAACGGACCTCAGGAAACCCTGATCTACCCGAAAACGTCAGCAAGGATCTTCGGCTGGAAGGAACTAGCGGAGGATGCCTTGGTTACAGTTATTAATCAATGTAGGTCTTTTGTAACTATTCTACTATATTACTTTCTGGCATATAAATTTGTAGCCGTTTGACGGCACTAATTTGGTACCACATTTGGGGCGTAATAAAATTACGCCCGGGGTTAACTGATAACGTAATAACATCGAAAAAATTCCGACTGCATTTTATAATACTTAAACGTCGTCCACTATGGCATACTCTGAATATACATTTTTCATTGGGTATTCTATACTATACTCCAATAGCTGTTGCTATGGTAAACTTTAAATTTTGATGCTTATCTATCAAGTAACTCGATATTCTTCATAGATAATGAGTATATTTCCTTTAACTTTTCAGACTTTTGGGCGAATGTCAATGAACAAACGACGTTTAACGACCTCAGATTGCTTGTGTTTTGTGTGTTCAGCAATATCGCTAGTTATAGTCGCAACGTTTGTTTCTATTTAAATATTAGAAGTGGAATTTTAAAGGACTTGCGCCGATAATACATATTTTTAACATAGCGTTTATTTTTAAAATCTGTTTAGAGGTGAGACAGAATTAAGAAACGTGACTATTATAAAAAATTTAAAATAATGTAGATTGGCAAAAACATCATAAATGTCAAAACAGAGATAAATAATGCTTCAAAGATATGAATCCCGTAGCGCGAATATTGCACAAAAAACTTGAAAACTGTACGGAAACAACATCCAAACTGAAGATATGGAAATATCTACAAACTTATGAAAAACTCAGGTGGCTAGTAGATGATTAACAAGGAAGTGATAATTAGGACGAAGCCTTTTTCTGTGATTTATCGATACAGCAATTAAGTTCAAATTGAGGGATACGGCACTCCTGAGCAAAACAGAAATCATAATCAAGTCTTCCGGATATTGATAAAGGTAATTTAAAAGATTTTAGTATGAATAACAGTATCAATGGTTGGTTGTATATGGACAGATTTCTGAAACATACAAATGAAAGGAAACTTTTGTTATTGCTGGAAAGACACAATCATCAGCCTCAACAGGGCGGAATCAATAAGCATAAAAAAGTTATAAAGACTTGTATAATTGTATAAAACCGTGGAAACTAACTACACCGCAACATTATATCGCGTGAGGGAATTGGGTATCACGTATCGTAGAAAAATAGCCAAATGGATATATAACGGCATCCATGCTATTATGCGCTAGAACCGCTTCACAAAATTATTTTAGTAAATAATTATTGCTGGGGATTTTTTTGTAGAATTGATTTAAATATATTACACATAGTTGTGTAATATAGTTTTTTAGGAAATTACGCATATTAAATGTAGTCTTGGTGCTCCTCGACAATTGGGGGGATTTTTATTATTGTGCAGCTCTGTGGTAAAAATGGTTCGCGCGAGTCGTGGAACGGACATGTTATTTTCCTGACCAATAGAACGCGCAACCAAAGGGTGGTGGTGGATGAAGTTGTGGGAAAAGTGGCCGCCATGATGTACTTTCGAATGAACGAGCTATCTTGAGCGACGTGTGCGGAAGTGGTTCGTTATAAAATATGTAGTGGATTGTTTACCTGTCGTCTCCTTATACCAAATCCATCATCGTCTTGCTTTGTTCAATTTTCTATTGTAGGAATTAGTAACGAACTTCACTCTATTGCAAGAATATGGAATAGAAAAGGCGTTGAGCAAACCCACGACGAGAAACTGAGATAAATAATAATTATGTTACTTAGTTTACTAATATGCAGTAATTTAGAAGGGTAAGCGAGTATTAATTAATTTACTTGTAAATTTGAGAGTAAATTATTTTATTTCGTTTTAATTTCTAAGAATCTAATACTCCCCTCTACACGGGCACGCAATTAACTACCGTACCTAGTACCTGTTTACCACTATAACAAATGTAAATGTACGGTAGTTGATCGCGTATCCGCTTAGAAGGGGGTACTATGTTCCACCGTATTTACAAACGAAATAAAATAATTTATGTTCAAATTTACAATAAAAATTAATTAATATTCGTTTACCTTTGTAAATTACTGCATATTTGCAAGCTCGATAACTGATAATTGTTCATAATCTCAAGATTGTACGCCGTGGATGCAAATTGCCTTTTCTAGACCATATTCTACGTAGTGAAGTTTGTTGGTATTACAGTAAGCGGGAACACAGATAAGGTAATATATTAAAGATTTAGCTAGGATTCAACAGGTAAACACTTCACTACATAGTTTATAAAGCACGTGCCCGCGCAAGCAGTTAACGATAAGGCAGTCAAGATAGAAGTCCCTCATGGCTCGCTTCCAATAACTAGTCAGACGACCACTCCTCTGTCGTCCTGATTGGTTGGGAAGGCGCATATGTCTATTACGAACCGTGGGAAGTTATTTTTAACATTTCTTTTCACAGTATTACACGATAATAAAGTTCTTTCTGAAAAACCCCGAAAATAATTCACACAACCTGTTTTCTAGCAATTACACAAATATGTGTATTGTGTAATACCCTTAAATTAATAATGCAAAAAATCCCATACAATAATTATATACTAAAATAATATTATGAAGCGGTGTTGGCACATAATAGAATGGGTGCTGTTATATATCCATTTGACTATTTTTCTACGATACGTGGAACCAATTGCTCTCACGCGATATAATGTTGCGGTCTATTTAGTTTTCACGGTTTTATGCCATTATACGTGTCTTTATAACTTTTTTTATGCTTATTACTTCCACCCTTTTGAGAAACCGATGTTTGTGCCTTTCCAGTAATAGCAAAAGTTTCTTTTGTATTTGTGTTTTTCAGAAATCTGTCCCTATAGAACCGTTGATGCTGTTATTCATACCAAAATTTTTAAAATTATCTTTTTTACTTTATCTTCAATATCCGGAAGACTTCCGGTTGTGATTTCTGTTTTGCTCAGGAATACTGTATCCCTCAATTTGAACTTTTTGCTGTATCGATAGCAACAATGCGAAAGTAGCAGAATTCATTACAGGTAAGAAAAATACTGCTAAAGGCGAGGACCTTGTCTGTAGTATATTTAAAGGCAACAACATGATTCTATATTTGGCTAAAGCAAAATAGATGAGGAAAGCGATGGCTATTAAACTTAAGAGTTTGTTGCACAAGTGCTTATAGCCGATGAAACGAAGCCAAAACTGACTGTCATAAATAATTTTTCGGACTGTGTGTATATGAATTTGGTAACATTTAATAGAGGTGCATATGCAGGATTATTTCTTTTAAGAAATATAATTTTTAGGTTACACGCACTCTTGACCTAAGGAAAGATAATTTTAATATCTTATATTGTTCATACTCAACGGTTTTCAAATTCATCATGGCGGTTTTTTAGGTTAAGAGTGATATGGTTACTTTGCATTCTAAATTAGTATAGTTTTATGATTCATTTGATTTGATTAATAATGTGTAACACTGGCGCCTATGACCTCATCGTCTTGGAACGAATCAGTTTCACACGTAAAATTATGCCGATTCAGCAAATAAAAATCTTTCTCTAGTTTAAGTTAATGTTTCAGTATGATAAATTTTACAAATGTTAAATAAAGAAAAACGATAAGCGTAATTTTAGTTTACAGTCTTAATTCATTTGTCTAAATTCAACCAAAGGTAATCTCGTCGTGTACGAAGGGAAAGTAATTAAATTTGATGAAGCACTTCGTCATTACCATTGAGAACAACATAACATGCGGACTTGAGTAGGTGCAGTTACCCTTGACGAATAAGGTATCGAACTTATTAATGTGATTAGTCAATAAAGTTCGGAATAATGGTCTACCAAGGTTTTTAATTTTACAAACATTTGGTTTGGATAAATAACTTCATGTTGGAATAAGGTATGTAAAGTAATAATATCCGATTTTTTAACGAAGTCCCAGAAAGTCCCGTAGAACCTGGTTAGAATGAATCAAGTCCAGAATATCAATGGCGTTTAGTTGTTTCAGAAGTATTTATAGTCAAAAAAGTACTCATAAGGTATTTTTAATAAACTTTCTAAAAGTATAACTTACAGAAACCGTAAATAAATGGGTACGTTTAAATAATGCTTAAATTTATAAACGTTATATATTATTAGCCGAAAACGGTTTCCATTAAGCCAAGTAATTTTTGATGTGTTATGTTTTTTTTGTTTAAGAATGTTCATATGTACTTGTAATGAAAGCATAATTGCGTAATAGTCCTATATTGGCGTTTTTCATAACTAATGTAATAAATTATATAGCAATTAGCTAGAGGCGTAATTAATATTCAGGTAATGTAACATTTGATTTTGGAAACCTTCTCAGCTAGCAGTTTTTAAGTAGGTGCATTGGTGTCCTTATTATTACCGTTTATTTGAGGTTGGTTTTAACATTAGTGTACTCGATTATTCCTCGTGTGAAACGTAGGCAAGAATCACTTTCCTAATATCGGGTTTTGACATTCTCCTGTTATTTCTTCTGGGGTTTTCTCTAGAAGCTCCCGTATTTTGAGATACGTGGCATCCAAAAAAAGTTTCTATTAAGACTGATATTTCCCACACGATAGCATTCCGGGACGCTCTTCAAACACTTATACCATTCTTCTCACTGAGTTAGTCGTCAACCATTTTTGCTAGTATGGTCGAGGTTTTTTGTACTTTATCGAGACACTGAATTTTTAACGCCGTATTTCATCAAGTTTCTATGTGGATTACCGGCTAGATTTTCTGGAACCGAAACATACGTAATAAAGGGTTTATGCTTGAAGGGGAAGCTAAAACAGCTTAGTATCAATACTTGTAGCGTGTGTTCCAGGTCGATGGCAATTTGTTGTTCCTTGTATGTTCAAGAGGGTTCTACTTTGTTAGTGCTATAAACTTGAATCTGTTACAGAAGTGTTTATACTCGATGAGAAGTCTAAATAATTTACAACCATTAATTTTATGCATTTGGTATTACACCCGGCAATGATACTTTGCTTGTTGTAATAAACAGCAATGTTCTTTTGTTCCCATCTTAGATATAGTAAATGTCTGTACAACTAGACCAATAGCAAAATGCATTTACTCGTTGGCTGTGCTTGATGTTTAGTTTTGGAAGTAGATACGTGTCCGAGGTTTGTTGTTTCTTTTTTATTCCTGAACAAGCTGCTTTTGCACTCAGTTTATGCAAAAAAGACGACATTGAGTCTAACAGTGATGGTTGTGAAATTTAAGAGCCTGTTGAATAATTGTGTATGTATGATCAGACGAAGTGAAATGGATAACCATCAATAGTTGATAGAGGTCTTCACGTGTCTAGAATCAATAACAACTGACAACCTTAAGTTGATTCTTGTACATCACGGACAGCAACATGCTTGTACACCTATCAGGCAAAATGTCAACTTCCCAATCAGCCTTACAGCCACTGCTATGAAACGGTATATCTTTTTGCATTAGTGTTTATAACTGATGAGACGAAGTACTACTACTACTAAGCAGTTCTTAAAGGTGCATGTTTAAATAATTTTGGTAATACAGCTGGTGGTGATACGTTTCTTCGTGACATTCCTAGAACTTCAACATACGCCTGTATCCAGCTAGTGCTAAAGTAGAGGTAAACCAGTGTAATAGCGACAAAGCTTTCAAACAAGTGTTTATGCCTGATGAGGCAAGGCCGTAATAAGTTATCACCAAGAGATATGTGCGCGTTTGAGATTATTAATTGTTGTTAAGCTTTCAAGATTTGCTACATGCTTCTACGCCTAGCTATGATAAAAGAGAAGACAGCAGTTGGTGTAGCAGCGACAGCTATAAAAATTTATAGTCTATTCCATAAATATTTGTGCCGGTTGAATCAATCATACCTAAAACATACTATTACTCATAGTTGCAAGAGACACGCGATGTAGCGTTTTGGTAATATAGTCAACGCTTGCGTTGGTTTTCATATATTCAAGAACAACAGGTATGGAAAAGACTTGATAACCTGTTCAATTGCGACAGCTATGAAGTTTGAGACCCTGATTAGGTACAGCCGAAATAGGCGTTCTGCATTAATTACTAAAGGGAGGTGTGTCCGAGGTCCACAATGAAATCGCGACGTAAGGTTATTTTTTGTACATGCAAGAAGAACAACATTCTTCTCTGCCTAGTTAGAGTTAAAGAGAAGACTAGACAATCATTGTAACTGTAATGGTGGTAAAATTGAAGAACGTGTCGCATGTTTGATCATATAAAATTCAAACAGAACCACGTATAATATATTTACCTTGCTTCATTTGACCTTGGATTTATTGTATGCGAAGCGGTAACTAAGGAAATAAAGTTAGGTACAACAATGAATGGGACACCTATTAGCAAGAATGGATCATGGAACAAAATATTACGGAAAGAATAATTGGATGTTTTACATGACAGATTTCAAGATGGACGGAGAAGAACCTTCCAGAGGCGTTTGAAACGTTAATTCAAGCTTTATCTTGCACATCTTTGAGCAGTAAAGTTGTAACATTTTTTTTGACGCCTATAAAGCATATATTATTAGTTATTTTATACACTGCAACGTCTATTCAGACAAATAATTAATTTCACAATGTTAATGAATATTCAGAGATGTACCGTATTGCCCAATCACGAGTCTTATAATATTTAAAAAAGATATTATATACACATTCTTTACACAATGGTTGTTTGAACAGTACTTCTGATAACAGACGACTTTTGTTCGTCGAGTTAATTTTGTCGATCGAGTACCAGTCGCTCTCGGTCTTTAGTTGCGATAAGAAGCAATATGGGTTTTACAAGGGTCTGAGCTAGCGATTTGCGAGTAGCTAAAAACGTGGCAGTGCTTTCCAGTGCTAAAAGCACTTGAGTTTTTTGTTTCACCTTATGACATCACTTAATATCAACTTGATATCTCACTCTGTTGTATCAATCAGCAATAAAACTTAAAGATGTCAATTAAACAGCTCACTTTATAGCTTTGTCGAATAATCCCCTTTATGGTTAAATTTACTATAATTGGTTTACTTCAACGGATCATTTTATCAGTTCATAACATGTAGTTCAGTTTAATGGCTTCCTTCAATAGCTCTCTTAAATTTTTAATTCGTCAAGACTTTAAGGAAAGAAGCTCAACTTTAAATTTCGAAGGTTTTACGTAGCTTCATCTGTGAAGAAATTTCGTGTAAGAATACTTACACTTTCGTGAAATGCAGATGTGGAACGTCCAGTGACGTAAGTTGTTTGTTCAGGAATCGAAAGCTGGAGCAAGTGGTAACATCAATCTATTGTTTGTAATGATGTTTTTACGTACGATCAACTAACAAGGTAAGCGATTAGCTTAAGAATATGACCTGTGAACAGCTGTTTCCAAATAACTTGTCTACGAAGCAAATGCTTGAATTTAAAATGGTAACGTTGGACTTAAAATTGTATTACGAGGAATTGAGAAAATTTTACTGTTTGAATATAGTTATATTACCTAAATTATTGCATATGTTAAAAGTCGCTACGTTATTTCTTAGGATTATTATTTTCATTAAGTAAACTTAAAAAGGTCATGTTCATTCAAGTCAAGTAATACCAAAAATTAATGATGAAAATTATGTTTATTTTGCATTGATTTCATAATAAATAATTGTAAACCAAGATAAACAGATCTGTGCATTTTGCGTAAAAACTTTGAGGTTATGATTAGATCATTATTGAGATTATTAAATATTTACGCAATGAAGTCTAAAAGATTAGACCACATCATTACAATACATCTTTGTATATGAATTTTAGAACAAAAAAGATAAATTCAATTAAAGAACAATCGTTTGGGTTAGTGAAACAACTGTTTTATTTTGGACAAGTGCGTCCAAATGTAAGGAAAATAAGCTAAAAGAGTATAGATCTTCTTTTATAAAGAGTAAGGTTATTGGCTGTGACTCAATTATGAAGTACAGAAGCAGCGCTCCTAAGAAGCTCGATATTAAAATTTCCTTTTAATATTTATGTTTAAATTTCAGAAATTAATAGTAACTCTTTTTCTCTTTACTGTATAAGGTAGCAAGAGTACATCTCTTGTGTCCTTCATTTGTTCTAATAACATTATATCTTTCAGATTCTGCGTTCTCGCAATAAAAACGATATTCCACCCTGAGGATTTCCAAACTCTTCCTTAGGGTATCCCTTGATGTATTATACCTAGGACTTGCGCCCAACGTGTGGGGCTTCGATCGTTATACTGCCGCCAAATATGTGATGCTTCAGTTAATAATAGTTATGCTGACACCGCATTGTGAGCTTTAACCCTTTGGAACTGCTAAGAAGTAGTAATTGAAATTTTGTTATCGTTAGTTGTATTGTCGTACTATATTATTCTGAAATTTTGGGTTATGGACTTTAAAACTAATTTGAAGTATGACAATAAATTGTTTTGGTAATTTGGTTATCAGTAGGGCGAGGTTGTGAATTCTGGATTTAATTGTTGTTCCCCTATTAAATATATTTTATTAGGCATAAACAGTTAGGATAAATTTGGATTTGGTATAAAGGCAATCTTAAAAAGTTCTTAAATGTCGGGATTTTTATTAGTTTTTTTGAAAATAAATCTTAGAATAGTATAAATATGGCTGATACCTTTCAGGTTGTGTGTTTACTTAAAGATAAACTCGATTACAAACTTCGTATACGTGGAATTGAGAGTAATAGACCAATCGTCGATAAATGAAAGATATTAGGTCTTTACTAGCAAAAGAGTTGTCTTATAGATCTTTCGGATTATAATGTTGAATTTTCCGTTGAGAGTGAAGAAATCAACGACACCGTTTTGTCGATTAGAAATGTTTTGTCAGAATTTGATGGTGACTCTTCTGACTCTGTTTTTAAAAGGGTACAGCCACGACTAGTACACCTTACTGGTCGAGTTAAAAGGATGAAGCTGCCAGTAGTGAATCAAGAAGAAGCAGTTGGATTTATGAAAGAGACAATAGCTACAGTCCTTATTATTGAGGCAGAATTGTTTGAAAGGGTGAAAAATAATCCAAGTGGTCTGGACGAATATGTCAACATGTCCTCTCCTGTTAATAGTGTGCCACTTAATACAGTCACTTATGTAACACGACCTTTACTTATTGGAACTTGGTCTGTTAAGTTTTATGGAGATCTAAACAACTTTATTCATTCCTGGAACGAATCGAATACTTAGCACAGTCACGTAGAGTAACTGAGGACGATTTGTATAATGCCCCTGCAGAGTTATTTTTGAATGTTGCCCTCGTTTGGTTTCGGCAAGTTAGGAATTTCGTAAAGGTTTGGAAATTTTTAGTAGGTCGGTTAAAGGAAGATTTTCTTCCTGCTCATGTGGAAGATGAACTTTTGGAAAAAATTAAATCGCGTCATCAGCGAAAAGAAGAATCTGTAGTTTTGTTTGTAGCCCACATGGAGAGTTTATTTAGTAGGTTACCTAAAGTGCCTGCAGAAATCACTAAGGTCGGTATAATGAGAAAGAATTTATTACCCGCTTATGTTACTCAACTTGCTTTATCTGAAATTGAGGATTTTTCCACATTGGTGAAATTAGGTAAAAAGTTAGAAGAAGTTGTTCAATCAAGACAGACAGTGGTAGCTACTTCGTCGAAAAATAACCTTTGGTTTCGTAAAGATTTTAAACCACAGTCTGAAAATAAACGTCAAGAAGAATTAGCAGATCCAAAACCAACGTACAAATAAAGTACCAAAATGTTGCAAAGTGTTGAATGACGTTTAGATTATATTGTAGCATGTTTAATTTGCTCTGTATTTATTCGCATTGAATTACAAGTATAATGCGCTAAGCGTGCCTTATTCTTTAATAATGTTCCATATAGTACATAATGGAACGCTTCGTTTTAATAATCTTCTTGTAATAAAATATCTGTGTGACATAAAGTTATTTTGTCGAGCATCTCTCGCAATCTTGTTGCCTTCGTATTTCCCCACCTCTAACGGCGAGTCTTTGAACCGTCGCTATGATTCGTTTCTAGTTTTGTTGGTAGTCGCAGCCTAGCTATCAATTCATCAAGATGTTTTCCAGAGTAGAGGCTTGGGACCTTCGATTAAATTATTTGAGTGAGTGGTTCAAGTCATGGTAGATTTGAATAGATTTCAATAACTTCTACTAACGGTTTGTAATATATACATTTTACGAACTTAATTTAATTTTGTTTCATTTATTTAGCGCGCCTACGAAAAACAATAGAGAAGTACAAATTGCGGACATGTGGTCGTAATTGCTGTTATCCTAAGTTTGAAACGGCTTATAGTATTGTTTGGAACTGATGGAATTTCTGTTCGGATTTGTCTTGGAAAATCAGATGCAGTTTGGTTCGTTATTAAGTTTAAGAAATTTTTGCATATGTTTAGAAGTCGTTTGTCTTTGATACACAGACGGTCATATAAAAAACCCGCAATTTGCTATCATGTTTATGACCATATCACCTGTTTCACTTTCGGTTATTGTTGAACTGGTTTTACAAACCGTAGAAAGAAATTGTGTCAGGTTAGGTTTATATATTTGTAAGCTTTGTTCCATTTGAACTTCAGATAAATTTCAAGGTATATTTTCGACGTTATACTTTTTGTGATGTAGCAACATTTGACAGATGTTTGCCGTGAAAGCAGATGTTTCGTGCAGCTTTCCTAAAATTCAAATTAAACATTCTTCAATCTTGAAGTTAGCTTTTATTCACAGATAAATTATAAAAACTAAGTATTAAAATTTAAATTCGTTTAGTGACAATTGCAAAGTGTTTGCATTTGTGTTCACACAAAATTTTTGAGGTTATCAAAATTTATATACTTACTACAAGAAGTACTTGATAAGTAATCGCAGTGAACTTTTGTTTATTCTTAATTTGTTAAGTACATGGAAGTTTATTTCACTTCATTGCAAAATTTAAATACACGCTGCGTGATAATTATGAAACTGTAATCTACCTGATAAGATCTGCCCAGGATAGAAATGATAGTTCAATGCATTGTGGTTACAAATTATTTTGATCAAATATTTAAAACAAGCTTATGTTTAGAGAGCAGTCTTTTGCTTTAAAAAGACAAAATTTTGATTTGGTTATAAACGTTATTGTTGAAAATTTTTTTGTTACATGTTAAAAGTTATGAATTTTTAAAGAAGTTTTTTTACTTCAGTAAACAATTAGTTAAACTTTGAGACTTTTATTTTGGTTAAATGCGATCAAATCTGATAACGTAAAGGTAGAATTTTGGGTAATAATTTTGTGCCAATATCATATTGGATATACATTTTTTTATTTTTGATACTTTTATAGGACACAAAAGGTGTTCTACATATTTTTTATTTAATCTTTGTAATTTCTTACAGGAGCTGCGTCTTATTTTTATGACAGGCTTTTGTCAACGAAGGCGATCGTTTTATCTTTGGGTTTCCACGTCCGCCCTTAGAATTGTGCTTTGCTCTTATCGTGATTATCTCAGGACTTGGTGGCGCCTATTTAACTTAGTTTAGCTTTTGTTTGCAAACAAAATTCGTCTTACCCCCACTTCTTATTGCTCTACCCAGGAATAGACCCCTAGCTATGTCGGAAGATGGCCCTTTTTCCGATTCTCTGTAAAGGAAGCGGAAGATTTTTGTGCACTGGCGCCCATTAATAAAAATAAGTTTCACTGGCGCCCAAACTACAACAAAAATTCGTTTCACTGGCGCCGGAACGTGGCACTGCCAAACAACTACAAAAAATTCGTTTCACTGGCGCCCAACGTGGGGCTGGCATCAAACAAAAATTCGTTTCACTGACGCCTCAACGTTTAGGGCTTCGATTGTTTGCTCAAATTTGCTATTGTTCTCGAAATTTGTTTTGGCACAAATTTAGTTGTGACATTGACTTTCTTTTAGTCAGTTAATTACTTTAGCCAAATTTACTTTTAACTTTAATTTTATTTTGGTCTAATAAAGATTTTATTCGATATTGTTTTGGCAAAAATCTATTTTTACCAAATTCACTTTTTGACTTTGACCTTTCGTTGCCCAAATTTGTTTTGACAATTCTCTTAAAGTTTGAATCATTTAGATTTATCAATTTAATTTCATTAAAATATTAGACTATTACAAATATGTCTGAAAATTTTTTAAATTGTTTGTTTATTTAAAGAGGAACTGGAATATGAACTTAGGATTAGAGGTGTAATAAGTGAGAGACCAGTTGTTGAGAAAAGAAAAATTTTAGGTAGACTTTTGGTTAAGGTAGTGAAAGATCCTGGTTGTTTAATTCGCTTGAGTCAATAAAGAACATTTTGTCAGGATTTGATGATAATGCTACGGATTCTATTTTTAAGGGTACATCGGTTTGAGCTGTCGTCATATCATTTGAGAATTGCTCTTGTGCATAGGCACGTTTTTGTTATGATAGCAGATTTTTTATTCAGATCGGCATTGCAACGCAATTTAGTCTAGGCGGAACTTGTCGTCGTGGTTGGTCGCTCAGCAGTATGTTAGTCTAGACGAGACTCAGGAAGAGTTGGTCGCTCAGCATTACGTAAGTCTAGACGAGACTCGAGGTGAGTTAGTCGCTCTAGTAATTTATGCATCATAATTTTTTTGAGTTGATGTAATTTTTGGTTGTTAGTCTAGGTGAGACTCGTAGAGGGTTTGTCATTCTAGCAAATTTAGGCGTTGTTGAGCATTGTAGTTGTTTCGACAGTTCGGTTGGTGGTAGGTTGAGAGTGTACCTGAACACTGATATTTTTTGTCTGTTAGCTATCGTCGTGATTAGTTTTTTATTGATGATTCTAAAGCCGGTAGATGGCACCTCAAAGATTTAAAACCATATTCTGCTTTAAATTTGGATGATGACGTTCCAGAAAAGTAAATTTTGGCATGGAATTCTGTTTGTCAAAGAAAACTTTTGTAGTAGGAAGCGTATCGAGTGCTGGTGATAAATTCTCCGCTAAGTTAGCTCCAAAATTTGTTTTGTGCAAAGTTCGTAAAAAACATTCCAATCTAGTATATGAATTAGAGAATGCAGATGGATCAAAAGCAGGGAAATGGCATATTAAAGATTTGAAGCCCTTTGCTGCATCTGACCCAGATGAGGAAGATGATCCTGAAGATTAGTTTCTGTTCTATCATTTCTTTGATTATAAGTAAATTAGTTATTTGCTTGTTTCGTTTTGTTCTGGTTTTTGATTCGGTATGGTTATAACTTATAATAAATGAAGATTGTACTTTTACAACTTATTTTGTTTGGGAATTTTGTATGGTTGTGTAAACTTGTATTCGAAATTTAGTGGATATACATTTTTTTATTTTTGATACTTTTATAGGACACAAAAGGTATTCTACATATTTTTTATTTAATCTTTGTAATTTCTTACAGGAGCTGCGTCTTATTTTTATAAGACAGGTTTTTGTCAACGAAGGCGATCGTTTTATCTTTGGGTTTCCACGCCCGCCCTTAGAATTGTGCTTTGCTCTTATCGTGATTATCTCAGGACTTGGTGGCGCCTATTTAACTTAGTTTAACTTTTGTTTGCAAACAAAATTCGACTTACCCCCACTTCTTATTGCTCTACCCAGGAATAGACCCCTCGCTATGTCGGAAGATAGCCCTTTCTTCGATTCTCTATGAAGGAAGCGGAAGATTTTTGTGCACTGGCGCCCATTAATAAAAATAAGTTACACTGGCGCCCAAACTACAACAAAAATGGCGCTGGAACGTGGGACTGCCATCCAACTATAAAATTACGTTTCAATATGATATCCGCCTTTTAAGTCTTTATAAAAACTAAGAAAAAACAAAAATTGCAGTATCTTAATAGCACCATCTCTAGCAGTCGTTTGTAAAGAATTATAAGTTGGTCCTGGTATAATTAGCAATTGCCAATAATATTATAAACTGCACGAAAAATTAAAAATTTAGTCCTAGGATTCTTGAAACTGATTTAAAAACTGTTTGCAATATTCCTTAAATATTTCTAACATATAAAAATTTGAATCAGAAACAAATAGAAATAAACGTACCTTTCTTATACTGTGAATATTTCCATCAATATCAATTATCCTCGAAATACGGTAAGGTGAAAGTTGTAAGGTATCGATGGGTCGATAAGGCGATCGCAAAATTTCTCGCTCTAAAGAGTGCAGAATAGCTCCACGAGGCGCACGAGACTGTTTGGAAAAGCTTTTGTGTACAGTTTCAAGTAGTGTTGAGCCGCATTTACTATTGAAGTCTTGAGATACGTCCTTTAAGGCTAAACCTGAAAGTCCTCGGACACGTACATATTTTGCTTTAATGTCCATACTTGTGGAATCTTCAAAAGCGATCCATGTGTTTTTTCTAAAAAAGATAAAAGCTGTAATGTATAAATTGATTAAAAATAGGTTTTTAAAAATATACTTCTTTGTTTATGTATTCATCTATGAAAGGAAACAAATGTCAGAACTATAAGTTATGATTTAGATGATGAAAATCGACAATATGTGAATTACATACAGACAGTCAAATGAAGTAAATTCATTATTTCGGTAACTGTACATATTTAAAGAACATGCCGAAATTCGTCAATTTTAGATTATGAATTGACATCTTGCAACGAAAAAATTTGATCCCTACATTGAACCACCTTCGGGTGACTGTTACACCGGCACTTTTTTTTTAAATGGGCAATATCAGCTTGTAATGTATCGTATGAAAGGTCTCTCCATTCTCTATTCAAAAATGTTATTGTTCTCACATGTGTTCTTTTTAGATGGTATAATTAAAATTTACCATGACAATGTTAGTTTTGTTTAAAATGCCTTAGCAACTTGTTGTGTGATTATAACTACATGAAAGTAGTTGTCAGTGTTATACTTGTCGTTTGAATTTCGCTAACTGCAATTCAGAAACATGGTTAGATTAAGAAAAATACACAAAATAGCAATTCTACAGTTGATTGGTTACGGAGATAACACACGAATACAAATGGAAGTTGCTCGCATATTTTATCAAAAATTTCTGAATTTGCCGCCTACGACACAATGGACAATTAGTAAAATAGAAAAGCAGTTTCGCGAGGTTGGACATATAAGGCAGATAAAAAAAGCACTTGTCAATGCAATAAGTAATGATATCAAATTGGATGTGAACCTTGAGTTTGAGAAAGATGAGGAAGACCCACATGCATCGTGTAGACAAGCAGCCGCAGCATTGGATGTTAGCCATCCAATATTAAAAAAAAAAAAATGCATCCCTATAAAATGATTCCAATTCAGGAGCTCATGGAAGACGATAGGAGAAGTTATTTTTGTGAACAAATGAGGGAAATGTTGAATAACAAGTTATCCAATTAGAAAATGATATGTTTTCTGCTGAGTGCACTTTTACGCTTAACGGTCATGCCAATCGTCAAAATTGCCGCTACTTGTCAATCGAAAATCCTCACTGGGTGAGAGAAGAACATAAGCAATATCCTCAAAAGGTTAATGTTTGAGTAGGGATTGTTGGAAAGCATTGTCATTGGTACCTTTTTCATTGAGGACAATTTGAATGGCGATAATTATTTAGCACTACTCCAAAATAATGTGCAAACATTGGCAAATTTATATTCTGATCCAAAGAACTTTCAAGTTCCAGCGAATAGGATATGGTTCCCGCAAGATGGAGCACCACCATATTACTAACGCAATGTACGGCAGTACCTCGACGTAATATTTCTAAATCGGTGTTTAGGGAGGCGAGGATCAATAGAATGGTCAGCACGATCAACTGTTCTCACTTTGTTAGACTTCTTACATGGGGATACGTGCAGAGTATTGTGTATAAAACTAAACCCCATGATTTAGATGACTTAGGAAAACGAATAACACTTGCGATGTTAGATAAAATTAGAAGACATTTTATTTAAGATTAGGATGTTGCCAAGACTTTCGCGGCGAGCATTTTGAACATCTACTTAATTGACGATATTCATGTTTTTTTTAAATATGAACACAATCATTATTACTCATTGGTTTTTGAGTGTGTTGTAGCGAATTTCGGTATTAGGATGATTTTTTTTATGTTAATTTTTGCAAGAAATGTGAAAACAATAACATTTTTGAATATAGAGTGAAGATACTTTTCAACGATATATCACAGGCCCATATTTCCTATTAAATAAATTGGGGGTTGTAACTGTCACTCGAAGGGGGTTCAATGTAGGTATTAAAGTTTTTTGTTTCAAGATGTCAATTCATAATCTAAAATTGACGGGATTTTCTACAAATACCTACAGTTACCGAATTAATGAATTTATTCTATTTGGCTGTTACACTCTGTTATATACTATTAATTATGTAGATGTGCAAAGATTCGTAATGTCGGACAACCGTGTATATCTGAAGCGTCAGTCTAGTGTGGCTCCATAGCGAACTGCCTTATTTCAATCAACTGCGTAACATATTTGGTGTGAATTAAATATGTATATCGACAAACTTTAAAAGATGAATCTTTGATTAATTTTAAGACGAAAAATTGATGTCTTGTAGAATGGCGTATCTGAAATGGATTTTGCTCCGGCACGTTTTAAGTAATTCGTCCCCATTCGCAAATAGTTCGCGATGAACCGAAGTGTGAGTTTTTTTGTCTCCTTGATTCCTAAGTTTCAGGATTTGTTATCCTATAATTTGCTAGATTACTCTATGCGACTATATGGCCGTTTGGGACATGGTTTGTGAGCAAGTGATTGAAGGAACGGTTTAATCCGCTAATGTTCTTATTTTGATGTCACTATGTTATTTTCAGACGGTTATCATGTTTGTGTGTTGTTCTGTTTGCTATTTTTTCAATGGTTTTTATTTGTAATGTGCTTATGATTTCTTTGTTTGGAGTATATCTATAGGCATTCATTGCTGTAGAGTCTCACTCTGAACTGTTGTATAATTCCTACCTGGCGTGGTAGTGTTGAGCTGGTCTCTATCTGGCATCCGTATATTATCTACGGTTCTAGTATGTCTTTTATTTGTTTCGGTCTTGCTTTTTAGTTGATGCCCTGTTCTTTGACAATTCTGTTTGTTTTGTACAATTTCTTCTTTTTCTTTTAATATGTTCGGTAAAATTTCCCCTTACGTCCTCTGCTGTCCATATAATGTTTTCTACTGAGCCGTACGACTTTTTAAACGATAGATAGTTGCCCATTAGATCACCCTGTTGACCACACTTTTTCCTGATGTGATCGTGAAATGGATCTATTAACCTGTTGTTGCTACGAGAATTTCGTCTGCGAATTGCAGTACCAAATGTCAGAGACTTTTTGGGTTCCTTCACTCCAGGCTTTGTCATACGCCTTTTCCATGTCGAAGAATGCTGTTATCTGTTGCCAAGGTTTTTCGTTTCTTTTTGACGAGATTTTCGGTCTGTTTGACTGCGTCCAATTTTTCACGAAAGGTTGACATTTTGCAGCACTTTTCCCAGAAGCTTTGAAAGTTTCCGTTGAGAATTGAACCGAAGAGTTTTAATAGTGCACATGCCTTTTTATTTTCTGATCTAGTGTGATCATTATTTTTCTTTGCAATTGTTATCACTAGTGGAAATGTTTGTTGAATTTTATTGAATAGTTTGATAATTTGCTAAATTAGTTCTAGTAGAGCGTAAATCAATTTTTTATACTTTATATTTTTAGTTCTTGGTGCTTTCTTTTTGGACATAACTTGGGTTGTTTTTGAATAGTATCTTTAACCAGTTTTTCTGTGGGGGTTGGGTGAAATTACTTCTCTAGGTTGTCCCTTGAAGAAGCTATGTGTGTTTTCTGCTACATTTTGATGCTAAACTCGTACATGATTAGCTGTATATTAGGATTTTTGTTCTTCGGTAAATATCCACTTATCGATGTAAAATTTGAAAGCTTTAACGATCTCGCATATCTTTTGTATTTTGTCTTGTGCTGAATTTATCTCATTTGCGGTTAGTGTTTCTATTTCTTTCTTTTATTTGGTACCGTACTTTTGATTTTTGCCGTTGCTTTGTTTAGGGCGACTTTGTCCTCTATTGCTCTGGTTTAACCTTGTATTTTTCTTTCAGGTTTTTTTTCCATTTGGTAAGCCAGTTGCAGTTCGTTCGTAAGAGCCTCCATGTTGTAGTAGATTGTTCAATTTCTTTTTGAATTTTAATGGTTAAGTGTGATACAGCGTCATCAACAGGTTTCTCTTTCTTATAGCAGTAGTTGATCATTGCTTCTTTATATTTTTTCTGGTTAGTATTTGGTATAATGTTTTCTTTTTCCTGAATAGAAATATTTTAACGGCAGCTAAGTTCTAGCGCTTGTGGTCTGACTCAAGTTCTTGATTTGCGTTGATTTTAATTTTTTTTGTTCATATTCTTTACAATAAATAGGTCGATTATATTACCGTTTCATATCTTGTTGACCCTTTGGGATCTTCTATGTTGTCATCTAACTTTCTACAATGTTTTACAAGGTTTTTGTAATAAGTTGGTGGTTTCGCAGCTGCAGTCTTTTTGTTTTCAGTTAAAAACGCTTCCTATTATTAGCGGGCTTCGTATTTTAGCTCTTGTTCTTCGACTTTAGAAAAGGGCTTTTATTGGGGGTAGATATGATGCTACAATTTTGTTCAACTTACTTTATGTTTTAGTTTTTATAGGGATGTGCTGTACTACCGCTAATTGGATTCTGTTTATAGATTTTGTGTATCAGGTATTTTTGACATAGGAGTCGTCCCCCCTCACCTCCTTTCGACCGCACAGTAGGTTCTATGAAAGGTGAATCCTAGATAGTGATTGAATACTATCAGCTGAGTGTTAGTTAATAGAGTCCTGTCGATGTTATAATTTTGTAGGAACATTTGGAGTTCAAATTTACAATTTATTATAGCATTGACATTCCAAGTTGTTATAAATATCTTTGGTTGACCTGGATGCTAATTATATTATTCTGGAGTTTTCTCTAATAAATTTCTGTATTTTCGACTATGTTGAGTTTCTCGTTTCTTTGACATATATGGGTGATTTATAAGTGTTTTTTTCTATTGGTTTTGAATTGTGTTTTGGCGTCTATCAAATCTGTTGCATATATATAGTTAATTTTTTTATTTGAATACATGTGTCTGTTTCTTTTTGTGTCTGTCATTAAATCTACTGCATGTTTGTTTTTTACACCTTGTTCGCTTGTGTTTATACCGCTTTGTAAGCATATCAAATAAAAAAAATATTCGAACAAGACGATAGATTTAGTGACATATAGAAATAATTCACTAAAACTAAAACCTATCAGAACGAAGCTGCACCTTGAAAAAGTTCTAGAATACTAGAACGCGTAGAATGGTTTGCATGTTTCAGACATACTATAGGTTTAACCAAATTAACAGAGTCTTTAGTGAGGAACCAACTAAGAGATCTCCGAAAGAGGGCAGCAGCGTTTTGGTACATAGAGTGGCAGAGACCATAGGGATCGGTATGGCATAGATACACTACTGTGATGTGGAATGCAATGGGACACCATCATATTTTTCCAAGTAAACAGTATACCAAAATATTTTAAAAAATGATGGCATCCTCTGGTGTAAAATATTCCGGAGTTAAAATAGTCCTCCATTTGGATCTCCGGGAGAGGACTACTTTGGAGGTTGCAGCCGGCAAGCTCAATAAGAAGAAACGAAGAATCGGGAAGATCATGCGAGTCGGTAAATGGAATGTTATAAGCATAAAGCATGTAGGTAAGCTAGAGAATTTGAAAATTGAAATGAATACTTTACCATTAGATACAATAGTGATTAGCGAAGTTCGGTGGCCAGAGAGGGAAATTTTTGAAGCGATAGCTTTAGGGTAATTTATACAGGATCAGAGAAAGGAAATTTGGGCGTGGAGATAGTTATGCAGAAAATGATAGAAGGTGAGGTTCCAATAGATTTCGAAAAAAATATTATTATCGCAATCCCAAAAAAGTCAGGAGCTGATAGGTGTGAGAATTTTAGAACGGTTAGTTTGACTTCTCATGCTTCCAAAATACTAACAATAATAATTAAAAATAGAGTAGAAGCTTTGACTGAGAATTATTTAGGCGAAGACCAATATGGTTTTCGTAAAGACAGAGGGACTAGAGAACCGATACTAATGATTAGGGTAATTATCGAAAAAAGGTTACAAAAAAATAAAAAGACCCATTTCGCATTTGTAGATTTAGAAAAAGCATTTGATAGGGTTAATTGGATTGTTATGTTCAGGGTTTTGCAAAAAATAGGAATCTCTCATAGGGATAGAAAAATTATTTACAGTCTATATAAAAACCAAAGTGTAGTAATTAGATTTGATGAAATAGAAAAGGAAGCTAAGATTAGAAATGGTGTTAGACAGGGTTGTATACTGTCTCCCTTGATTTTTAATGTTTATATTGAGGAAGCTTTAAACTTAGCTAGAGAGAGAAAAGAGATAGGTATTAGTGTACAGGGACAGAAATTAGACATGTTACGTTTTGCAGATGATATAGCCATTATAGCAGAGTCTAGAAAAGAGTTAGGAGAGTTTTTAAATATTTTAGATGAGATACTACGGAGTAACTATAGTATGAGAATTAACTCGGTAAAGACAAAGATAATGACAAGTGAGTTACAGCCTAGTTATAAACCAAAATTAAAAATAGGTAATACCGAGTTAGAGGAGGTAGATGAATTTTGCTATTTAGGTAGTATAATTACAAAGGATGGACGTAGCAGAAGGGATATAGTAGCTAGAATAGCTCAAGCTAGAAAAATGTTTTTAAAAAAGAAAAACTTACTAATAGCTAATAGTATTAGTTTAGATAATAGAAAAAGTTTTTAAAGTCGTACGTATGGAGCGTTCTACTATACGGTAGTGAGACTTGGACAATTAAAGAAGTAGATAAGAAAAGGATAGAAGCTTTTGAAACTTGGTGCTATAGGAGAATGTTAAAGATTAGCTGGACAGATAGAGTAACAAACGAGGAAGTTTATAGAAGGATAGGTGAGGAACCCTGTATGTGGAAACAATTGAAGGTCAGGAGAGATAGAATGATAGGGCACCAGTTAAGACATGAGGGACTATTTAGTAAAGTCTTAGATTATAGACTACCAAATAAAAATAGAGTAGGAAGGCCTAGACAAAGCTATATTAGTCAAATAATTAGAGATTTAGGTTGTGAAGGGTATGTGGACCTTTTTAGATTAGCTCAGAATAGAAAAGAATTTAGAGCTGCGTCAAACCGACTTTAACTAAGTTTGAAAACAAAACAAAAAAAAATAAAAATCAGTTAACTAAATGTCACCAAGACATAACTCACAATTAGTTAGAGGTCTGGCATGTTGGTAGCGTTTCGTTGCTTAAACCTTACCATAACATATAATTTAATAAACGTCACCTTGACATAACTCACAATTAGGTATTGGTCTGGCATGTTGGTAGCGTTTCGTTGCTTAAGCCTTACCATAACAGATAATTTAATAAACGTCATCATGACATAACTCACAATTAGGTAGCGGTCTGGCATGTTGGTAGCGTTTCGTTGCTTAAGCCTTACCATAACATATAATTTAATAAACGTCACCATGACATAACTCACAATTAGGTAGCGGTCTGGCATGTTGGTAGCGATTTGTTGCTTAAGCCTTACCATAACATATAATTTAATAAACGTCACCATAACATAACTCACAATTAGGTAGCGGTCTGGCATGTTGACAGCGATTCGTTGCTTAAGCCTTACCATAACATATAATTTAACACTTTTCCTTTTTGAAGCGGATAACCAGGTTATATTTCATTTCCCTATAAATGGTAATCATGTAAACATGTTAGAGTTCTTTAACAACCATCAGGTTGCTAATATCTATGTAGAGCCAGCTGGATAGGAAAAAGATAGATATAGGAAGACCTAGACCAAACTATATTAGTCAAATTATTAGAAATTTAGGTTGTGAAGGGTATGTAGAGCTTTTTAGATTAGCACAGAATAGAAAAGAAGTTAGAGCTGCGTCAAACCGACCTTAAGTAAGGTCGAAAACAAAATGATGATGATAGAATATTGTGTAAAAAACTACTTACAAAAGAACGAAAGAGTACCCATTGTTAGATTAGAATCTAAACCGGCAAAAATGGTAATGATACAAGTTTAACGCCCACTCTAGCTACGGAGGAAAATATAGAGCCATCTACGAAGATATAGAGGACATATTAAGATTTGTAAAAGGGCATAAAAGTTTAATAATTACGGGAGATTTTAATGCGTTAGTTAACAGACTCGTATATTATGGTCGAAGCACTTCGAGCTTAAATTTTTCTCTCAGTATTACAGTATTGATCAATTCAATGACTTCACCTTATATCTCTTTATTATACACATATCTGTTTTACTTTCTTTCTTCAATTTCTGTAAAAAAATTTTCGATTGACATAAAAATTTTTCTTGATTTTGTTGCACAGAGGGTAGTGGATTTCGCTTGCCTCAACTTTTTTTCATTTTTTTCAGCGGGCAACTCTTTTTAAATATTACATTAAACGCCACCTGTATCTTAGTTCATCAACTTTTGAGCATTTGATTGAAATGGATACGTATCGTTTCATGAAACGACTTTATCCACCCTTTAGTAACTTTTTCTTGGCCCACTTTGAATATAATGGTAGTGAAGATCACCTTGACTCAAGCCCTATTTCTTACACGTTGTATGGGTAACTCTGTTATTTGTGACATTAGAGAAAAGGTTAAATGGGAAAACTAGTGCAGTTTTTAATGCCGAGTTCGGCCATGAAGAGATAATTAACATACAGGGTGTAGCAAAAGCGTTATACCAAAATAACGAAATTTTGATCTTTTTTGTTTTGCTTCGTGGCTCATTTATTGTGATAGATACAGTAAAACGTTGTAGATCTTTTTTACATTATTTTAAAAGGAGAATAAGATAAACTTATTTGTTTTTACATGGCCTTGGTCATATTCGAGTAAATAAGTGAGGTTATGTTTTTTTAAATGGAAACCATCATTGGCGGTAGCTCTGATAGAAAGGCATTTTTTTTCTCTTTTCAGTGATGTACTACAGTGTACATGTTCAACATAAAAAATTTTGAAAAAATTTTGTTTTTATGAAATACGAAACTTTGTATTAAATAATATGTGAATATTTGAACTGATTTTAAGAATCAATTAGCCATATGACACGTAACAATAGATTTCACTTGTTTAAATAACACAAATTAGATAGTACTGTTATTTTGTATTTATACGTACATTATTTTCTTCTAAGAGATAGAATGTCCTATACAAATTAAGAAAATAATGACATGCTCTTTTGCTACTATTCTTCGAATCGTAACACACCTGCAGCAGCGGATTTGTACTTTGAAAAATACATGGAAAGTAAGCAACCACACTGTCGGATATTTAGCAAACTTGAAAATAATCTTAAGGCATATGGTGCATTTACCAAACCTAAATTCTTACGAAAATGTTGAAACGAATGTGTTGGCGTTTGTTAACTATAAACCAGAATCTTCTACTGCCGAAATTGCAAACCACTGTGCAACTTCTAAGGAAACTGTGAGGTGTACTCTGAAAAGTCGGAAATATCATCCCTATCACTATTCTATTTCGAATACATTGTATCCAGTGGATAATCAAAGACGGATAGCATTTTGTCGTTGGTACCTTAATAAATGTGAAGAGGATTCATATTTTTGGAGAACCATTATGTTTACTCACGAGACTAAATTTACAAATAACGGAATATTTAATCGGTATAACAAAGTATTTTATTCTCAAGAAAATCCTAAACTTGTACGTGAATTCAGAGATCAACATCAATTTGGTATTAATTGTTGGTGTGGAATATTTTGTGGAAAAATTATTGGACTTTTTTTATAACGACAATTTCACCGCTGCAAATTACTTAAATTTCTTAAAACACCAACTGGAAGAATATTTGGATGAATTACCTATCAACATCCATTACAGACCAAAGTATTTCCAACACGATGGTGCCCCTGCACACAGTGGTACATCAGTGAAGCAATATTTAACTGATTGTTTTGAGCACGTGATTGGTAACAAAATGGAAATTGATTAGTCTGCTCATTCACCACAACTTACGCCATTAGATTTTTATTTGTGGAGTGATTTAAAAAATAAAGTGTATTCTACTACTCCTCAAACGCCTGAGGATTTAATAGCTAGAATCCAAACAACAATTGCAAGCATTGATGCACTCACAATAGAAAAAGCACTTCGTAATGTTAAAAAACTATGTGAGCTTGTGCCTTCAATAAAATGGTGGGCACTTTGAACACACTTTGAAGTGATATTATATTTAATATTTTTAACATAATTTGTTTTTGATATTTTTGTTACGTCATGCATAAGTATTTTATTATTTAATACCAAGTTTCGTATTTCATAAAAACAAAATTTTTTCAAAAATTTTATGTTGAACATGTACACTGTAGTACATCACTGAAAAGAGAAAAAAAATGTCTGTCTATCAGAACTACCGCCAATTATGGTTTCCATTTAAAAAAACATAACCTCACTTATTTACTCGAACATGACCAAAGCCATGTAAAAACAAATAAGTTTATCTTATTCTCCTTTTAAAATAATGTAAAAAAGATCTACAACGTTTTACTGTATCTATCACAATAAATGAACCACGAAGCAAAACAAAAAAGATCAAAATTTCGTTATTTTGGTATAACGATTTTGCCACACCCTGTATGTTAATTATCTCTTCATGGCTGAACTCAGCATTAAAAACTGCACTAGTTTCCCCATTTGACCTTTTCTCTAATATCACAAATAACAGAGTTACCCATACAACGTGTAAGAAATAGGGCACCCTGTATAGTAATCACAGAAATTGTATTCAATGGTGGTTTGTCAACATACGGCAATAGATGAGTTTGGAAGTATCTTTTCTTGAAGCAGAATAATCACTCAAATTACGTAAGATTCAGTGTTCCCTAGTATGAGATCGAAACTTTTATAGCAAAGTGCTTTTCGCATATTTATAACATAATCAATTTACTTCGTTATAATTCTATCACAAACAAGTTAGATTGAATGGAATTACGACGATTCAAATGAATTATTCACATGCACGTTATCTTATATGAATAATCAACAATCACTACTACTATTTTGTAGGAAAATGGTGCATGATACATGATCCTCTATTACTGGTGTTAGGATTTAACATCGCTGTTTTATTACTGAGTGAAAATGAGCTTTACATTTCCTTATTTTTCAGGTCTTTACTGATATGATCAATAATGAATTATTAGCATTCATTAAAGTAGTAAATAAATGTATTTTAAGGTATTACAGCATTGAGCATCTACGATTATTTACAATTACTAGAAGCAAAAATATAAGCTTTGTATGCATCGAAACTTATACTACACCTGTAAATGTATGGGCCGGCTTGATCTTCATCCCGTTCTAAAGTCCAATTAGCTCCAGTCATTTTCGTACATAATTCTTCTCTTGTTAGAGAGCTTATTTCAAGAGCTGGACTTCCGGGTTCCGTCATTTCTTCATTTTGAAGAACAAATTGAAAAGCTTGCACAGGAGCAGTTATAACTAGTTTCGATAGTGGAACACCCATTCCACTGACAAGATCCACCACAGAATCCTGAAAAAATAAGATCATCTAATTGCAGTATTCGATTTTATCAATATTTTGTTAAGGCCACAGTGTATGTTGAATAAAAAAGAGTTTTACTTGACTGCACTTTATTATTGAAAAAATGTTTCGTCTGCTTGAGAACCTTATTCTCGGTATTTTGCAGACTAGCATAGTTGACTTCCTCGGGTATATAGTGCGTATTATTTTACATAAGATTTCACTTATGTACTAAAGGAATAGTAAGCTTATTATATTATAAATATTATACAGGGTAGAAATTAAAAATATATAAATTTAATTTTTTTAGATATTGGGTGGTTTTATTTACATAGCGTGGTGTTTAATGAACTCTTATAACCCTCTTAATAAAACCACCTAAAAGCCGAGAAAATTAAATTTTTATATATTTAATTTCTATCCTGTATAATATTTCTAATATAATAAGCTTATTATTCCTTTAGTACATAAGTGAAATCTTATGTAAAATAATACGCTCTAGGTACATATTGTGTTGAGGAATACCATTTAAAACGAACAAGTTCTAATCGGCGAAAACACAAGAGTATCCATTGATTGAAAAACCGTATTTTTTTAAAATGTAAAAGCTAAATAACATTCAATAATGCATTGAGTAACAAAGTCCTATTTGAAAACCAATCCAGTAATTATAAAATGAATTGTGAATAAGGTATTTTTCTTTTACAAAAACTGCTTTTCCAGATCATTCGAGAATCCATTATCTTTACGTTAACGACTAAAATGAATGAACCAGTGATACTATAAAACACGGCAAAATGTTTTACGACCCAATTAGTTGAACGCGACAAGACAGATAAGCCTATAAATAAGATAAGATAAGTCTTTTATCATCATCATCATTAGGTCTTCAGTCCTAGAACTGGTTAGACGCGTACCATCATTGTTTCCTATTCTGAACTAACCTACAGATTTCCCTGAAATTTGCACAGTTTGCATCTATAACTATCTCATCTAGGCCTACATCTACCTCTTTTTTCCTATCTCTGCTTGTAATATATCACATACTATTCCCCAAAATGCCTTAGAACGTATTCCGCCCTTCTATTTCTCTTTTTCCCCAGATATCCTTGTTCCCTTACTATTTCTATAACTTATTTGTTATTATCTTTGTGTGCCATGCTATCGTCTTCATACATCTGAAGCACAGCATTTCAAAAGGCTGCTACCGTTTTTCTGTCTGCGTTTCAGACTGCCCGTATTTCATAGACATACTGTGGTTTGCTCCACACATATGCTTTCAACAATTTTCTTCTTGTTCTATGTTTGTTGCCTTTCCTCATAGGCGCTGTTCTTTCTTGTTAGATGCAGTTCAATCACCTTCTATCGTTTTACAGTTATACGCCGTATTTCTCCGACCTTTAGTGGTTGTGAAGGGGGGTAAGCAACCTGTGGCTGCCAAGTTCCCCCAACACTTAACCATTTAACGATTTAATATATTTTCCAATTTATCTTTTCGCACAGCCAACATTAGTTGGGGATATTTCGCAACCAACAACTAGTTGTTTATACTAATCATCAGATTTATCTGCGCTTATTTTTTCGTCATTAGGTTTTCCGTCTCAAAACTGGTTGGACACGTGCCTGCAATTATTTATATTCTGAGCTAGCCTACATAGTTCCCTGAAATTCTTACACGGCATGTGTATTCAACTCGTTCCCCTTCTATTATTTTCTAATTTTATGCCCTATTTTACCGAGATTCAGTGAAGGAGGTTAAGCAACCTGTGGCTACTAAGATCCCCAACACTTAGACATTTGCCGAAATAATGGTTTTCCAGTAAATCCTTTCACACACTTAACATTATTTGAGAATATTGCCCAACCAATTCTTGTAGTTACTTATAATAATCATCATGTTTAAGCACAGTTATTTTTTCGTCATTAGTTTATCCATCTTGGGATTGGTTGGATGCGTACCTCCATTGATTTCTATTTTGGGCTAGCCTACACATCTCCCCTTCAGCCTACATCTTTTACTATCTGTGCGCAGTAGTCTAACCTAGGTCTGCCTCTTCTTCTCTTTTTTCCTATCTCTGCTTCTAATATATTCCGCACTATTCCCTCATGCCGTAGTATGTGGCCTATCATCCTATCTCTCCTATTTTTTACCGTTTTCCAAATATTTCTTTCTTCCCCTACGATTTTTAGTACCTCTTCGTTCTTAACTTTGTCTGTCCATGATATCTTCATCATACGTCTGTAGCACCACATTTCAAAGGCTTCTACCTTTTTCTTGTCCGCTTCTCCTACTGTCCAGGCTTCACAGCCGTACAGTGCTGTGCTCCACACATATGTTTTAAGCAATCTTTTCCTTGTTTCTATGTTTGTGGTCTTTGAGCACAGTAGTTGCTTTTTCTTGTTAAATGTAGCACGACCTTGTGCTAATCTTTGTTTTATATCTTTTGTGCTTTTTCCATCTTGCGTTATTTGGCTTCCTAGGTAGCAGAAATCCTTAACCTCTTGTAAGTTCGTGTTACATACTTGTATTCTTGTTTTTGATTTATTTTCCCCACCTTTGCATACTAAAACTTTAGTTTTAGTTTTGTTAATTTTTATACCGTATCTCTCTGTTAGAACCGTTTCCATTTCATTAGGAGCAGCTTCTAACTCTTCCTTGCTAGACGCTAATACCGCTATATCATCTGCAAATCTAAGCATATCAATTTTTTGTCCCTGCATAGTAATTCCAAATGTCTTCCTGCATTTGACAGTATTCATTGTCTCTTCTATGTACAAGTTAAAAATCAATGGGGATAGGGCACATCCCTGTTTCACTCATTTCCTAATGTTTACTTCTCTACGTTCCTGCTCTAATTCTATTACTGCTGTTTGCTCTTTGTATAAGCTATGTACTATTCGTCTATCCCTATAACTCATTCCAATCTTTTTGAGTATTTCAAACATTTTTTTCCATTTTACATTGTCGAATGCTTTTTCCAGATCTACAAACCCTATATACACGCTTTCCCCTTTTTCTATTGTTTTCTCCATTATCACTCTTAGAGCTAAAATAGCCTCCCGTGTTCCCCTGTTTCGCCTAAACCCAAATTGATCTTCTCCTAGTATTTCTTCCACCCGTTTTTCCATTCGTCTTTGCACAATTCTAGTTAATATTTTTGACACGTGTGCTGTCAAACTTATTGTTCGAAAATTTTCACATCTATCTGCGCCTTTCTTTTTTGGTATAGTTACTATGATGCTACGTTTGAAATCTTTGGGTATCTCGCCTGTCTCATACATATAGCTTACAAGTTGGAAGAGACGTTCTGTTACTGCTTGTCCAGCTGCTTTTAGAGTTTCTGCTTGCACCTTATCTGTACCCGGAGCCTTACCATTTTTCAGACTCTTTAATGCTAATTCAAACTCGTCTCGAAGTATAGGATATCCCAAGTCATCATTTTCAAAGTCTGATTCCTGTTCTAATGCAGTTAGTTCCTCTCCTGCATATAAATTCCCTATATATTCTTGCCATCTACCCACTTTCTCTACGTTTTCTATGATGACGTTTCCTTGTGCGTCCCTTATATTTTTGCTATACGGTTTTATCCCTAAAATTCATTCTAATTAATTTGTATGCTTCGTCTGTCTTTCCTATTTCCATATTTGTTTGTACCTCTTTGCACTTTTCATCAATCCATTGTTCTATAGCTTTCCTGCATTTCGAATAATTTTCTATTTTATGGTTTTGTATCTCTGTTTTCCTGTTTCGTCTGATTTATTTTTGTATTTTCGTCTTTCTTCTATTAAATTCAGGATATCCTTTGTTATCCATGGTTTCTTATTTTCTTTTTGTGTATACCCCAAAATATCTCCGGCCGCCAAGTCTAGGCTGGATTTAATGTTATTCCATTCTGTTTCTACTTCCTTAGTATCAGATACTTTCCCGATATCATTCAGCAATTCATTTGACTTTTTTTCGAATCTTTCTTGAATATCTTTATCTTTTAGTTTCTCTAAGTCCAAGTGCCTTTTCCATTCCTTTTTTTTAGATTTTTAAATTTAAGTGCGGCCTTCATAATTACGATGTTGTGGTCAGTATCTATATCTGCTTCTGGGTAGCTTCTACAGTCTTTTACTTGATTCCTAAACCGTTGTCTAACAAGAATGTAATCTATTTGATATCTTCCTATATCTCCTGGCATCTTCCACGTATATCGCCTTCTAGCATGATGTTGAAATAATGTGTTTGTGATGATTAAATTGTTCTTGTCGCAAAATTCTACCAGCCTATTTCCCCTGTCGTTTCTCGTGCCTAAACCAAATAAACCTACTACCGCTCCTTCCCTACCCTCACCTACCACGGCATTAAAATCCCCCGTAATTATTAAATTTTCATGTCCTTTTACGTATCTTAATATGTCTTCGATATCTTTGTAGATGGCTTCTACCTCTTCGCCACTGTAACTGGAGGTGGGCATGTATACTTGTATTATTACTGTGTTTACCGATTTAGATTCTAATCTAACCATGAGTACTCTTTCGTTCTTTTGTAAGTAATTTTCTACACAGTATCCTATCTTTTTCCACATAACTATCCCCGCACCCAAATTTCCTTCCTCTGCTCCTGTATGAATTACCCTGAAGTCTCCACTCCAAAAATCCCCCGCCTCTGGCCACCGAACTTCGCTGATCCCTACTATGTCTAGTGATAACCTATTCATTTCGATTTTTAGGTTCTCTAGCTTACCTACTTGCTTCATACTTCTAACATTCCACGCTCCGACTCGCAGAATGTTCCCGACTCTTATTTTTACCTTTCTAATCGCATCCTCCGAAGTAGTCCCCTCCCGGAGATCCGAATGGGGGACTATTTTAACTCCGGAATCTTTTACCCCAGAGAGTTTATTACAATTTAAGTACGCTGTGTACTTGGGAGATAATGTGGTTGTTTCCCGTTGCCTTCCACATCGCGGTAGTGTATCTTAGACTGCCATACCGACCCCTATGGTCTCTGCCAATTATTTTTACGATCGCAATAAATTAAACTGTCAGATAATTCAGATAAGAAACGCATGCACCATGAATGAAATAACAGTTAATTATTACATCATGCGATGAGTCAGACCCACTGGAAAAATGTCAAAATTTGAGAACCTGTGACGTATTGAAGATTTCATAATACAAAAGCCGATAAATAATTAGGAGGGATAAGTCATTCACCAATTGTCGCTGGAGCGTAACAAATTGTTTGTTTATAAAACACTTGTCGATGATACCCTTGGTCGGTAAAAGAAAAACTGTAACGAACGCTAAATTTTCGTGTAAGGGCACGTTTGTTATATTTATTGACAATAATATGTTCTGAAACTGATGAAGTAAAACTTTGACATACAAAAATTTATTTAAAAATAAAATGGAACAGTGGATTTGCCGATGCAGTCTTGGATAAATGAAAGTAATCTGGGGATGGAGATTATAATCGAAAACCTGTTTTAGCGAAGACATTAATGCCGAATTTAATGTTCGAAACTCAAGTATAACTTTAGTTAAAATCCTTTAAAAGACATGTGATATAATTAAGTTAAAATTTTAACATAGTATTTGTGGGTGGATACTTTAATTTTTATACAATTTAGAGGTGGTTTGACTCTCACAAAAGGTTTCCTGAGACAGGACCATAGAAGAGTATTTAAATTATCCCCATTTCTCTTAAGGAAAATTTTGTGACTTACATTGAAAAGTTTTGGGGTTTTTTAATTATTAACAAGGATTAGGTGGAAATTGTATTAATGTGTAGAAGTGATGAAATGTTGTATCTTTCTAGACTTAAGTTGTAAATTTCATGTACATGCTTTATTTGTACCTGTGCGTGTAAGAAAGCTTCGTAGATAATGCATGTAGAAGAAAGATGCCTTGGAATGTATCGAGTAACATAAACCGAAGCATTATTCATAAAAATTTTATGTAATTACAATTATGATGTTGAGATTGTTTTTGTTTCCTTTTATACTCTGTGCGTATGTAGAAAGTATTATGAACATGCATTTTTACGTTCCTGTCGGAAAGGCGATTCGTAAATAATTTAGTTGTTATTTACCAAGATAGCATTGAAACATTGCTTGTTTATTTTATTGTCCTACTGTAGTAAAGCGTGTTAGTTTGATTGTTTTAATTTTTTTTAGAGATTATCTAACTGTGGTGGTGGTTTAAATTGTCTAGAAAGTTGTAAAGTGTAAGTTCATCATGTGGCTAAATCACAAAGGTCTCATCTACATACCGAAACCACACTTTAGCTTTAATGTTTCCGGATTCGAAAACCTTAATTTTAAATGCTTCTGATGATGTTAGCTAACATCATCAGGAGGCATTTAAAATTAGGGATAAGAGTGAACCCATAGGTATGTTAGAATTTGTTTATAAAACTGCTTATCAAAAACAAAAATCAAGTATATTCTTTGCGGTAAAAATTGTTTTGCTATTGTGACAGTCTCGCGACAAGTACCTTCTGAATAGTAATGTTACGTCGTAGCTACCCATTATATTATGAAAATCAAGCTACACTTCTGAGTTGACTATTACTTCCTATCGTTGCTAACATTTGCATGAAGTCATTTGAGTGTTTCGCTTTAGAGTCACCAGGCCTAATTCCTAAAGATGCTTTTGATATTGAGATGGTATCTTTTTGATATGGTCTTATGATGAACAAACAGCTCTTAGCTTTCTGAACTAGCAAGAACAACCAACCCTTCTTGCATTGTATATACAACGCTGTAAGTGATTGTGCGACTTTCTTCATTGTTTTCAGTTGCTTTGTTACAAAGCACGTTTTGCTTAATTGGGCGTGGAATTAGTTCGTATAGAAGTGACTTTTCTTGATTTATTACTTCGCTGCAATGCATCTTTTGACTTAGATGTGTTTGCATGTTCAGGTATAGCGGATTCATGAATTCTTCTGATGATGTTCCTTACGAAGGTCGAAGAAACTTTAACTTCATTAGTGATTAATATCATACAGTCTAATCTCTGAACGCCTACTAATAATTATGATTCGCTCTGGGAAAACATCTGACATCATATTTATTCCATTGTCAAAATTTTCTAGTAAATGCACTTAATGACAGCAGATGTGAGAAATGGTTTTGGTCAACCCAGTACAGAACCTATATACAATCCGTTAATTACGAAACCTTTTGTATACAAAGAAAAAATTGATGTTTTTGTTTGATCTCTATTTTCATTATCTGAACCGGTTTTCTTTTAATACCGACATTTTTATGCAAATTATAAGGTCAAGTTTTATTATATTAGCTACAAATTATTTTAAAGGTCTTGGCTCTTACAATTTCTAAACTTATGCAATATGTGACCATTTTCCTTAAATAAATTGAATTTAATGGAACGCTATTTTATTTGCTTGCACCAGATAAACATTTGTTTTGTGGCTTTTTACTTAAAGATTACGCCTTTTATTTTAAAGATTTACCAATTGTTGAAGAATGTCGCTGACCTACCTTGATTTAAAAATAAAGGTACGTTGTCTATATGTGATTGCCAACAGCGATCTTTTTTTATTTAAATGAAGATGAATGATCTCAGACACCGTAATAAAACGAAGGTGAAATTTCACAGTTAACTTGTTTGGGCAAATCCTATATTAAACCGAGTGAGTCTGGGATTTTATACTACTTCAAACCTTGTCGACCTTGCCTAATTTACATTTGTTATAAATATAACAGCAATACAAATTTCCTAGCTTTTAGACTTTATTATATTAAAAATGTAATTGTGCCACCAGGATTATACATACCGCCGCCAGAATGACCGAACTCTAACCCTGGAGCTAGACCTTTAGAGACTAGGAGCTAGGAAATTGCTTGGGGTCGATGGATTTCCGAAATAATTTAAGACCCAAACTTACTAATTTTGAACAAAACATTGCTAATCCTGTTAAAAATTGTAAAACTAACTGTCAGTCAGAACAATTATTAAAACTATTATTGGTAAATGGTTTTAAACTATTAATAAGTGTAAACCCGTGCGGCTGGTTTTCCATCGGGCGAGGCTCCTAGGTAACGGATATAAGACGCTCTAGGGTACCATGCTAAGCGTATATGAACATGAAATTATGAAAAATGGAATGAATTATGATGACGTGTTAATTACATCATCATCATCATTAGGTTTTCAATCCTGGAATTGGTTAGACGCGTACCCTCATTGTTTCCTATTCTGAACCAACCAACTTACACATTTCGCTGAAATTTGCACAGTCCGCATCTATCACTACCTGCGTGCAAAAATCTGATCTCGGTCTACCTCTACTTTTCTTTTCCTATCTCTGCTTGTAATATATCCCGTATTATACCCCAAAAATGCCTTAGAACGTATCCTACCCTTCTATTTCTCCATTTGTTTTTGTTTTCCATAGATATCTTTCTTCCTCTACTATTTCTATAACTTACTTGTTATCAACCTTGTCTGTCCATGCTATCATCCTTATACATATGAAGCACAACATTCCAGAAGGCTTCTATCTCTTTCTGTCTACTTTTCCTACTTCCCTTATTTTATTTCATAGACTACTTTGCGATGCTCCATACATATGCTTTGGACAATTTTCTTCTTGTCTCTATGTTTGTTGTCTTTGAACATATCTGCTGTTCTTTCTTGTTTGATACAATTCGGTCATCTTCTATTGTTTTACAGCTATATACCTCATTTCCCCGATATTCAGTGGTATATGAAGGGGAGGCGGCTCCGTGGAGTAGTTGGTATGCGTGTGACTACTACGCTCAAGGTCTCGGGTTTGAATCCCGACACGGTCCGCTTGAAAAACGCTAGGCGAGCATTATTCACAAAAATACACTTTCTTTCGGATGGGAGGTAAAACGGAGGTCTCGTGTGTAAGTGTCATCACTCACGTTAAACATCCCTACCTTGCTTGGAACAGCAAGGGTTCGGCAAAATTCAAAATTTTTTCAGGTAAAAAAAACTCGCTTACTGGTCAATGTAGTACCTTTGGGCGGAGCATTGGAAAATCACATGTAGAAGGGGGTAAACAGCCTGTGGCTGCCAAGTTCCCCCATCACTTGAACATTTGTCGAATTAATAGTTTTTCCAATATATCATTTCGCACAATCAACATTAGTTGAAAATATTTCACAACCAACACCTGTAGGTGTTTATAATACTCATCAATGTAAAAGTGCACTTATTTTTCGTCATTAAATTTTCCGTCCTGAAACTGGTTGGACGCGTACCACCACTTGTTTATGTTCTGAGGTAACCTA
Source organism: Platerodrilus igneus (assembly GCA_036346225.1). Taxonomy (NCBI): domain Eukaryota; kingdom Metazoa; phylum Arthropoda; class Insecta; order Coleoptera; family Lycidae; genus Platerodrilus; species Platerodrilus igneus. The sequence continues at coordinate 1,894,927 of JARFIW010000957.1, forward strand.
CACAGTTCCCTGAAATTTCCACAACAGCCGATATACAGCTCGGTTCTCCTATTGTTTTCTAATTATATGCCCTATTTCACCGAGATTCAGTGCTATGTGAAGAGGGTTAAGCAGCCTGTGACTGCTAAGGATCCCACAACACTTAGACATTTGCTGAATTTATACTTTTCCAGTAAATATTTTCGTACAATTAACATTAGTTGAGAATATTGCAAAACCAATACCTGTAGTTGTTTATAATAATCATCATATTTAAGTACATTTATTTTTTGCATTAGTTTTTCCATCTTGGGACTGGTTAGATGCGTACCTCCATCGGCCGTATTACTCTTACGCCTTATTATCAGCAAACTAACCGGAAGGGCACTAACATTAATTGCGAGTCGAGATGACTTATACCAATGGGACGACTTCAGACGAGTATTGATTGCATATTTTGGCGATCAAAGGAACCTAAAATGCCTAGTACGCGATTTAATAAACCTTAGAACGGAAAACAACCAATCCCCGTACCAATTTGGAATGAAATGTCAAGACGTAAGAAGTTTAATCTTGATAAAACTAAAAATTGAGGAAACCGACCAAAATATCAAACTTTTAAAAACAAGGATGTATGACGAAATGGCATTAGACACATATCTGAATGCATTACCAGAACGACTTTCAGACAAAATCAAATTTCAACGTCCCCAAGACGTAGAAGAAGCTATGAACATGATAATCGAAGAAGAAAACGTGATGTAGTACAGAAACAGATTATATAACCCCAACGCGAACAAAAGTTATACGCCAATAAAAACCATACAACCCGCGAGACAGACAAATCCACAACAAAAATTCACCCCATTCAATGCACAAACAAACCAAACGCGAACCAATAATCCACATTTTAATAACCCAAACTTTAATAACCAATATAAACACTTTTCAAAACCAACATTTAACCCAAATTTTACGAAACCCGCATTTCAACCAAGATTCCACCAAAACGTAAATCAACAAAGACCACCATTCAACGCGAATCCTATTAGAAACTCACGGATGACAAATACTAATAATAATAATCATCCCAATAACTATTATAAACCTACACCAATGGATACCTCATCGGGGTAACACCAGACCAAACACAAAAATAACACACATTTGACCGAACCCTAACCAAAACACACTTTTACATCAGAAGAACTATTTCACCAAGAAGTAGAGGAATATGAAGATGACCAGAACAATTACACTCGACCAAGTACAGACAGTGAACAAAACCAATCCAACAATTATGAACGCGAAGAATCATACGAAACTTACGACAAGGACGACGAAGAAAATGCGTGCTCAAATTTTTAGATAGACCGATTTATAAACGATCAAACGTAATAAACTTAAATAATATGAATCACCTAGTACTGTCCTATATAGAAATACTCCACGCCGGATTCAAATTACTAATCGATACCGGATCTTCAAAAACATTAATTAGCCCGTGAACCGTAAAGAAACATTATTTAAACTATGTAGAAAGAGAACCGTTTAAAATTAAAACAGCCCCTCAAACAACTCTACACCAATTCGTAGTAAACATACCCTTACCCAAAACATTTAACGTAAAGATGAAACACAAATTTTGCATATTCGAATTCAATGACAAACATGACGGACTATTAGGAATGGACCTTCTAAGAAAATTAGGAGCTAACATCGACATAAAGAACCGTTTACTAAGAACCAAATATGGACGAATCCCCATTAAATTTCAAAATATCCAAGTTGAGGAAAAATACACAATAGAAACCCCGAACAGAAAAAAAGATAAAAATCCCAGTAAATTCAAATAACAAATTAGGAATAATAAATCATATAACCTTCCAACAAGGAGTAGAAACCCCAACCCCCAACCGCATTAGTACAAATAAAGGACAATTATGCCACAACAAATATTTTAAATTCTGATGACTACCCCGCAGAACTATCATTAACAAACCCAATTAACGTAGAAGAATTGAATTTTAACGAAATGGAAATAGACGAAATGTTAAGAGAAAATTTAAGTAATATCCGTTTTAACACCGATATCAATCAAGAGGAACAAAGAGCAATCAAAAATTTATGTTTCGAATACCGCAATATATTCCATTGCGAAGGAATACCCCTAACATTTACAAATACGGTCAAGCATAACATTGAACCAACCGATAACAAACCTATATTCACAAAAGCATACAGATTACCCCAGGCGAGTCAGGAAGAAGCTGACAGACAAGTAGCCGACTTATTAGATCAAGATATCATACAACACTCCAATTCACCATGGAGCAGCCCCGTATTAATAGTACCCAAAAAACTGATCGCATCAGGTAAACGAAAATACAGAATGGTAATAGATTATAGAAAATTAAATGAAAAAACGATAGACGATAAATACCCGCTACCAAATATAACTGAAATTTTAGATAAATTAGGCAAGTTCCAATATTTTTCGACATTAGGTCTAGCATCAGGATACCATCAAGTAGAAATGGAAGAAAAGGATACACAAAAAACAGCCTTTAGTACACCTAGAGGACATTATGAATATAAAAGGATGCCATTTGGACTAAAGAACGCACCCGCAACCTTTCAACGAGTTATGGATAACATACTACGTGGGATACACAATGAAAAATGTCTTGTGTACTTAGACGACATCATAGTTTATTCAACATCATTAGTGGAGCATATAGAAAGATTAAGAGAAGTGTTCGAAAGATTAAGAAAAGCACAATTTAAGGTACAATTGGATAAGAGCGAATTTTTACAGAAAGAAGTAGCATTCTTAGGACATATAATAACACCCCAAGGAGTCATGCCGAACCCCGATAAAACAAATGCCGTATTAAATTATCCCATACCAAAAACGAATAAAGAAATAAAAGGATTTTTAGGACTTAGTGGTTATTACCGCAAATTTATTAAAGGTTATGCTCAAATAACTAAGCCCCTGACAAATTGTTTAAAGAAAGGAAACAAAATTGTACATACCCCAGAATTAATTAAAGTTGTAGATAAAATCAAAAGTATATTAACGAATCACCCCGTATTAGAATACCCCGATTTTTCGAAACCGCTCATATTAACAACAGACGCATCAAATGTAGCATTAGGCGTAGTATTAAGCCAAGGAACAGTAGACAATGATAAACCCATCAGCTACGCATCCAGAACTCTCAACGAAACCGAGCAAAAATACAGTACGATAGAGAAAGAATTGTTAACCATAATTTGGGCAACAAAGTATTTTAGACCATACCTATACGGACAGAAATTTTATATATACATCGATCATAGACCAAGTATGGCTATGCAAACTCAAGGAACTCAATTCAAAATTACGACGATGGAGAATCCGATTAGAAGAATATGACTACGAGATCATATACAAGAAAGGAATTTATAACAATAATGCAGACGCTTTAAGTAGAATACAGCTTAACGCACTAGAAACAGAATCAGTTATAGCAAACGTAGACGAAACAGAAATTAGAGAAGATTCAGACGAAATGGACACCATACATTCGACACAGAATGACGAACCGAAAACCGCGATTAAAATTTTAAATGAAGCCATCGATATGAAATCCAATCAGTTTATAATCGCCGAAGTTATAACCAACCCGAACCCTGTAAAATATACAAAAGTAGATAACAAAAATGATATACCAAATTCAGATTACCAAAGACGACAATGAAGCACAAATAATTAAAATTCTAAAAGAATACACCGCCAAGAAAAAACGATTTTACTTCTACTTTAACACGGAAAACTTGTATAAACGATTTTCAGAATTATATGTTAAATTATTCAATATCTCTGGCCCTGAACTTATAAGATGCACAAGAAAATTAATAACCTTAGACGACCCTGACGAAATAAATGATGTGATCAGAAACCAACACGAAGGAAAAACCAACCATCGTGGAATTAACGAAACCCTAAAATAAATTATGAGACGATATTATTTCAAGGACATGAAGGAACTAACTACAGAATCAACCATTGTGAACTATGTGACAAAGCAAAATATGACAGGAAACGCCCAAAGATACCTTTAATGTTGACTAAAACACATTGTTACGTGCCGAAATCGGCCGTAAACATTCATATAGCTTTAATATCCGGGAATTTCGCGCCATAAATTTAAAAGACTTGTTGCGCGTATTTCCGTCAATTCAGAAGTGCGTTGCGCGAATTTCGCGCCGACGCGTGTGGACAAAGAAAGTGGGGAATTTCCGGAAGACGCTTAGGCACTTGCCTTTGAAACGCGAACAAGAGTGGTTGTGTCTTATCTTCTCTTTTTGGGTTATGTAGGTCCTTTTTTTGCCTTTTTAAATTATCGTTCCCTATAAACCCGTTCCTGTCGTTCCCTACATATAGAAAGAAGACCAACGAATTTGGACGCAACCTGGCCTAACAGCAGCCTACGACCCGAGAACCATCATGAAGTAATTCCGAAGGAAGCTTCACCTATTCACGTAAGTACCCCCCAGGAGCTGTGTAAAATTGGTATACTTCGCAAATTACGTGCCATAATTTGCATATTGTGTGACGTCATTGACAATTGGCGCGCTAATTTCCACATCATTTAATATCGTTACCAACTGTCTTTTGTGTCGCGTGTGCCGCGTCGACGGGGCTATAATAACCTGACAAACTCTTTCAGAAATTACATGCCGATACTCTAGTAGTTGAAGAACAAAGTTACTTAACATTCGTAGACGCATTTACAAAAATAGGTCAAGCAATACCAATCACCTCTAAAAATAGCATTGACGTAACTCAATGATTTTTTCATTATTTCACATTTTATGGAACGCCCGTAACAATAACGTTAGATAACGGCAGCGAGTTTAAAAATGAAACAATACAAAACAGTTTGGAATTACATAAAATAAAAATTCATTTCTTAACTGAAAACCACCCTGAATCCAACGGACTAATCGAGAGACTACATTCAACCTTACTAGAACAAATCAGATTAGTAAGAATAACTTACAAGAAGGAACACATAACTAATTTAATGTCATACGCATTAATCGCCTATAACAACACAATCCACTCATCAACCAATTTTACACCATTAGAATTAACCGTAGGGCATTCAGATTCACGTAACCCCTATGACATATATTATAACAAAGAAATTTATCAGCAATACGCCAGAGATCATAAAGAAAAACTAAAAATAACTTATGACAAATTAAAGGATAAGTTAGATAACGACAAAGAACGCATTACCGCGACCCGTAATAAAAACATAGACGTAAATAAATTTTCGATACGACAAACCGTGTACGAGAAAAATTTCCAAAGCAAAAGACACAAAACGGCACCTAGAAATTTAGGCCCCTTTAAAATTAAAAGAATATCCGACAAAAACGTAGCCGTAGTAGACAACGGCAAGATAACAAAATATATTCACTTGAAAAATTTAAGACACCCTGTACTTTCAGATGGACAATCATCACCCTTGCCGTCAACCTCCGCCCAGGTAGAACGGACACCGAAATAACAATTGAAGACATACAAAATAACCCCGGTATACTACCAATAAAATTAGGCAGTATGCAGAACACCATAGACTATTGCACCTTTGCACAAAAATTCGAATTAACAGAACTAAAGCAAGAATTTCAAAAAATCAAAAATAAAATTATACCGACTAAAACAATCAATGGGCACAACAAAATTCGGAAAGGAATACGCAATCGAAATGATGAACTATGACAGCATAATAGAAAGTATTTTGAGCAACATAGAAGACAAATTTAATCGACTAATACCCTCAGAGGAAACGGCGAGACGAAAAAGAGGACTAATCAACGGATTAGGAAACATAATAAAAGCAATAACAGGCAATTTAGACAATCAAGACGCAGAACGTTATGACAACGCAATACAACAATTAATTGAAAATCAGAACGACATCAAAACCATAATTAGTAACCAAATATCATTAACTCAATCAACGATTATAAAATTCAATGAAACGTTAAGAAAATTAGTTAGAAACCAAGATAGTATAGCCAATCGAATACAAACCCTTGAAAATAACATGCAAACTACCATGTTAGGCATGCGAGGTTTAATCAGATTTAATACGATATACACCCAGATAATATCAACCCTTACCTTAATTAAACAAATTTTAGCCACGTTAGAAAACGCAGTAACATTTGCAAAATTAAATACCCTACATTCCAGTATCATAGAACCAATTGATTTATTAAGAGAACTATTAAGAATTAGATCATTTATAACCAACAGTAAATTACCTTCTGATGTAGTAGAATCAAACATTTTAATATTTGAAAAAATAGCTATAGTTGAAGGCTATGTAAAAAATAACGACATAACATTTTTGATAGAAATCCCAATAGTAGAGATTAACAATTATAATTATTATCATTTATTTGCTTTTCCAATGAAAATGACTAGCACATACCAAGTTATTATACCCAAAACCAAATTAAATGAACTAAGATATGGTTATACGAACGAAAAATGTGATGAAGTCACACCAAATCAATATTTATGCCAATCATTGACAACGACAACTATTCAAGAAGACAGTCCTTGCGAAGTACAACTACTAAAGTTTTCAAATCATTACGAAAATTGTGAAGCCAAAGCTGTACAAATCACCAATATGAAAATTCAGAAAGTAACGGAAAATAAATGGATAGCCATTTTCCACACAGAAGTAATAGCAACCATCCACTGCAATCAAGACGAAAACAACTTAGCATTAACCGGAAGTAAATTAATCACCCTTAAGGAAAATTGTTATTTAAAATTTAAAAATGAAATAATTAGAGTCTACCAAGATCCCGTACAAACCAAGAAATTAGCAAATTTTCCCGAACTACAAATTAAGATAACGCAAGACGAAGACGAAGAAATACTTCAAAAACCCATGCAACTGGAACACCTGGAATTAGACAACCTCAACCACGCCATGAAACTTATGGAAGATTATAAAAAACAGCTAAACGAACTTAAAACGCCCAGAGTGCACTACGATAACATTAGTGTATGGACAATTGTATTAATTATTTTGACTATTTTATTGATCATTTATGTAATTTACAAAATGTATATTAGATATAAAAATAAAGAAAACAGTTTTAGATTTAAGGCAACCAAGGTTAACAAAGAAACAAATGTACCATTAGAAACTATGAAATTTAAGAAATGAAATTAAATGAATTTTAAATTAAAAATCAAGAAAAAGAAAACCCTTAATTTTTAATGTACGTCGGGAGGAGTTATGTAATCCCCCAATTGATATATGTATAAAGAAATAGAATAATTAAGGAATTATTAGAAAGTGTTAGGAATGCGCCTAGTGAAGTGCAACATTGTAAAACAAGGAAAATTTGTAAAGTTTATTAACGTTTATGAGAGCGGATGCGCTACTTTGTATCGCAGACGATAGTGACACTGCATATGTCAGGTCACAGCCGGTCACCGACGGTCAGGTACCGAGATTACTTAGAAAGTAAGATCGCAATAATGTATTTATGAATAGAGTTAAGAATAAGCAGATATGAGATCTGCAAGTTCCCACAGCCATGTGAGGGGGTAGGGATATTATAAAAAGCCTGGGAGCCCCAGTCGAAATCAGTTAGTCAAGTGAACAGCTTTTACATTGCAGTTGCTTACTACTCACAAAATAGTACAATTATTATTAAATTTCGGACTTAGAATAATTTCAATTCAAGCTTTGTAAAATTTCATAATTAATGTCTGTTTAAGAAATAAAGGTGTTAAAGAAGTTTGGAAATGGTTTTTTAAAAAGGCCGCTCCCAAGGCACGAACTTTAACTTGCGCTTTGTTGCAAAATTACGCAATGACATAATGCAAAAGTCGCTCGAAAGGCTGTGAACTATTTTTATGTGAATAGTGCGAACAGTTAAGTAAGTAAATAATGTACCCCATCCTTTTTTGGTACGTCTTTCGACAGTCACGTACAAAGGTTCAAAATAGTCAACACCTGAAAAGGTGAACGATCTGGTAAAAGATGCCAATCTATCTGAAGGTAAGTCCGCTATTTTAGGTGCTATCGGACTAGCTCCTGCAATTGTACATTTCTTGCAACCAACCTAAAACTGTTTTCAAATCGCTCCACAGAAACCGACTGTCAGTTTTAACTGATGTTCTTTACAAATACCTTTGGCGTACCGAGCGCCTAATAACGCTAGTAGCTCAAGACATGGGGTTGTTCTTAACTTTTTGGTGCGATCTTGGTTTTTACTTTAACCAGCGTAAACTCTACACCATACACGTTTTCTATTCATGTCACTGCAGCAAAGCATTTTCGCAGGCATTAACAGATACATAGAATGGAATCGATTTTACTTGTGACGATTCATATTGAGTGTAGCGTCTAGAAATACCAATATTCTCTACGTCCGGCAAAAGGCGTATCCATTATCCATTTCATTCACTTTTCATGTAGTTCATCTGATATTTGTTCATCCCAGTTCAATGAAGTTTTCCATATATATTGTAAAAGTATTTTTACATACACTATGAAGGGTGTTAACAGTCTTAATTGGTCGTGTATAGACATTAGAGAGCGACACCTCTCGTTTGGTTGGCTGGTGTTGCCAAGACAATATTTTTTTTATTTACTTTATTATACGCTAAGGAGTATGCGAATATGTCATTTGATGTCGACCACCGCATATCACGAACTTTTGAAGATGTTGCTTTGGACTATTTCACAAACATTTTGCGTCCGAGTTTGAAGTTTTGCCCATCGTATCTAATACTTCTGTTCCATTCGAAGCCAATTACGTATTTGAAATCTGGCTTGCTGAATGAACCTAACAGTTTTAACTAGTTCTATGGCTTCTATAATGGTGTCGGTGCAATCTAACAAATCAGCCACGTAGTTATTATCTAAGATTGATTGAACTTTGAGTGAACATGTTGATCCAAATATTATCATCTGCGTAACATATACATTGGGTTCCTTATTTGTATGTTTACGATACAGAAATCTTTGGGCACGTTGGTCATTCTCGCGGATTAAGATTTGATGGAACATTTTGGCTATGTCACCAGTTATAGCTACTGGAAGTTCTTGAAACTTATACAGCACACTTGTCAACAGAACTATTAAGTCGAGACCTTTTAACAGCACTTTGTTCAAATAAATTCCATTTACGTCGACAGTGGCATCCCACGCGATCCTGTGCTTGCCGGGTTTGTTTGGTTTGGTTACGGATGATAGTGATAAATAGCGAGTACGTAAATGAGGAGCAGCACTCAATTTTCAGGCATAACCTTTTCTAACATGTTCCCTTATACTTGGATACAAACTCTCAACTAAGTTTGGATTGAATTCCATTTGTCTTTCAAAACAAATTAAGCGTTTTTGCGCCATACTATAGATATCGCGAAGTGTTATCTTGTCATATTTCCATAGTAATTCAGTTTCATAGCGATCATCTTTGTAGATGGTGTGCACTTTCCAATATTTCTCGTGACCTATTGTTGTTATTCGATTCTATTGGGTTACCTGCAATTGTACACCCAAAGCTATCAAGATAGAAAAATTCCTTGACCTCTTCATGTAGAGAGTCGATTTTGGTTAAACATTCACACTGATGCAAGCTGTGATATTGAACGTACCTACTTAAACCTGCAACTCCTTCTCCGTTGAAGAAACCGCGTATCACCCATCCAAGACGTTTTGGTGGAAACAGGCTCTCTTAATTTTGCTTCAAGTACTTCAAGTGACAGTCCGAGGTGCCAGACGCCTCTGTGGCGTAGTGGTATGTGTGTGACCACTACGCCCAAGGTCCCGGGTTCGAATCCCGACACGGTCCGCCTGAAAAATGTTAGGCGAGTATTTTTCACAAAAATACACTCTCGTTCGGATGAGAGGTAAAATGGAGGTCCCGTGTGTGAGTGTTGTCATGCACGTTAAAGATCCCTACCTTGGTTGGAACAGCAAGGGTTTGAAAAAATTCCAAGTTTTCCAGGTAAAAAAAAACTCGCTTCCTGGCCAATGTAGTACCTTTGGGTGGAGCTTTGGAAAAATCACATGTAGAGTACGAGGTGCCAGTTAAAGAGTCGAATAAGAAATCTAGAAGTCGCTTCAAGATACTAGTCGGGCGGAATGCCGTGCAAATGTGAATATTTTTAATTAAACTTTTTTGTTAACATTGATTGTGTTGGTAAGCGTAATTTACGCACTGTTCGTACATTCGATGTGTTATACTTGACAACGTTATACTTTTAAGTTAGGTTTTCTAGAATTTGCTTCCTCCAGCACAGTGCCGGTGGTCTAGTTTAAACATATCCTTTCAGGAATACCTTTTACTTGAAGTCGATCTGCAAGCTCTTGTACAGTCCGTGTTCCTGATGAAGCCTCATCAATAATGCGTATGTCTTGATACTGATGTCCTTGTTATTCAAAAATAAAATCTAAGTTCTCATGTGCAGAACTTCTAACCAAACTTACAGATATGTTGTTATCAAAAATATAAATATTACATATACATTAAAAACAAGATGTCGAATAACTCGAAAACCTTTCGACTTAGAGCATTGGTGCTTTGAGAAAATATGTTCAGGAGGTATGGAGCTATGAGAGCTATGAGAAAATATGCTCAAGAGGTCGATATTAACCTAAAACTTTATTTATTTTTTGCTGGAGTGAAGTTTATCATAGTCAAAATTTCGACTTTAAAGTCGAATAACTCGAAAACTAAATGAGATATCGAAAATGGATAGCATATTCTTAATCAGCGTAAAAACTGAACAAGATCCATATATCAAATGTTTGTAAAACGAAAAAAACGTGCAACGGACGACGACGGCGACGTAGCGATCTTATTAACCTAACTTACTTCGTAAGTTTGGTTGATATTTTACGGAATAAGACCCTTTGTTGATTTTAGTGATGTGTATTGCAATTCGATTATGATTCGGATCCTGGGTTCGATTCCCCATACGGACCGCTTGAAAAATGTTAGGCAAGCATTTTTCACAAAAATAAGCTCTCGTTGAGATGATAGGTAAAATATAGGTCTTGTGAGTGTGCGTATGCGTTTTCACGCACGTTAAAAGTCACTACCCTGCTTAGAATAGCAAGGCTTCAGCAAAATTCAAAATTGCCAGTTAAAAACTCGCTTCCTGACCAATGTGGAACATTGAAAAATCAAATGTAGTATATGAACTTATACACGTATTATCAGTTCATTCTTGTTTTTAGTTTAAGCACTTAGAAAATAATTTTATTCACCGAAAACGTTTTTGATAAATTGTTTTTTTTTGTTTAAGTATGTTTATATGTACTTGTTATGAAAACATAATTGTGTAATAGTCGTATATTCATGTTTTTCACAACTAATCTAAACGTGATAGTGCCAGCTTTGTTGTAATAATATATATTGCAATTACCCAGAGGCGTGATTAATATACAGGTAATTTAAAATTTGATTTTGGAAACCTTCTTTTCTGCTAAAAGGTTTTTAATAGGTATATTAGTGTCCTTTATGTTAACGTTCATTTTAGGTTGGTTCTAGCATTAGTAGGGTCGATTATTTCTCGAATGAATTTTAAATCACTTTCCTGATCTCAGGTTTTGGCATCCTCTTGTGATTCTTTCTGGTGTTTTCCATAGAAGTTCCCGTACTTCGAGATAAGGTGGCGGCCAAGATAGTTCCCGATCAAGATTGGTATTTCACACACGAGAGCATTCCGGGACCCTCTTCAAATACTTACACTACCCTTTCCACTGAATTAGGTGGCAATCATTCTTGGTCCTGCAGTCGAGGTTTTTGGTACTTTATCGGCACACAGAATTTTAGTGCGGTACTTCACCAAGTTTCTAGGTGGATTATTGGCTAGATTTTGTGGGGCTAAAACTGTATGTAACAAGATCATTTACAGTATTTTGCTCATTGGTGTTATTAGCAGATTCAGGCACATAGGAAATGATAATATTAATTTTACTTTGATTTTCATCATTAATTTCTTGAAGGGAGGTTTCAAGAGTGAAATTATTCGTCGAAGGCTCCAATGATTTATTGAGTTCTAGTCAGCTGCTTGTTGTTATTCAATTAAGCTTGAAAATCAACTTTTTATTTGTTGATTGATGAGGTAAATTCGTCTCGTAGCGAAGACATCAAACTTTCTAGATCAGTATATTGTTATAAATTATCATTGCATGATTGCACTTCAGCTTGATTACTTTTGATTTAGAGAGAGTTAATCTAATATCGCTTTTAGAAAGGCCTAAACTTGTGATACGAACATGCATTTTACATACATCACATTTAATCGAATTAGTGTTAGGATTACACTGTGAATTGCAATTTATACATTTATTCATTGTGTTTGATATTGAAGATTAATTAGGAAACTGAACATGAACACAAATTCTTCACGTTTTTGAACGTTTAAAAACGACTACACTATTAACAAACAACAGCTTTCGGATAGGATTAGGTTAAATATTATACAAAGGAAAAGTTGATATATACAAGGAACTGCCATCTACTTTTCAATATTGTTTATCAACGGAGCACAAAACAGTTTTAACCGTACGAACGTCTTCAATACAATACAATACAAAATATAAGAAGGAGTTTGAATAATATTTCATTGAGAAACAATTTAGACATTTGGATATGTTTGTCTACAACTTTGTTATAAATACCACCATTAATGTTATCAATGACAATTTTGTTTGATATGATTCGTGTTCCGTTGGAAGTACAACGTTTTTATAAACTACTTTTGTCTAAGGTTATTGTTAGTCAAGTCCAGTATTGACTGGATTGTTCTCCGAACCTTTGATTTTCAGCTTAGGGATTTGAGTGAAGTCCTGTATATAGTATAATCATTTTCTAACAAGATATATTTATGTTTCAATTGACTTTACAAGCTTCTATTTCCTAATTAATCGTAGGGGACTTTTTGTATAATTAGGTAGGGTATTACGCATTATATAAATGCAGTTTCGAGTTTCCCGATAGTGCTTGAGACTTATAGAAATAGTTTTATTATTATGTATTCCGTGGGAATTGACTATTAAGATGTTTTTATCACGGTTCGACAAAATGTGCGTCGTTGTTATCAACCAATGAGAACGCGGTACGTACAAGGAGGGGCAAACAGTTAAAAAAACGACGGCACTATCATAAATCGTTCTACACATAATTATCGTATTTTGAGAAACTATAAAGTAGTGCTTTATAACTTAAAGTAATGAAGTGTACCTTGTCGATTCCATATTTCCATCCCTTACTGTTTGTTCCCGTATGTTGTAGGTCATTAGGTATTTAGGTAATTAGGCATTATCCACCCATGCCCTATAGTAAACGAACAATAATGATTATTGGTTATCCAGTGTGGCAAACGCTGTAATACAAGGATTGATTACTTAGCGTTACCTTAATTTAATTATTTAGATGGACAAAAGGTAAGACTGATTATTAACTAAAGGACTTGCTCGTTTTCTATTGTAAAATGTGTGCAATATTATTACGCCTTCTGTACGGGCAAGTGATTAACTGTAGTACCTTTTACCTGTTTAATTAACAAGCAATAAACAAGTCTAAAAAAAATTACGGTTGGTAGAAAGACTTACCGTGTTTTGAACATCCCACATTCCAGAAAGCCGACTGGGATGAAATGTAACATTTTGAGAAACTCCTAGAAAAGCAGTTTCCAAAATAAAGAAATCGGCGTACTTGGTAAGTGTTTTCAGGTTATAATACTTTGCAATAAGTTCGGGTTTGGCAGGAATTGAAACAACAATATCCAAGTTTGAAGATATCTTGCTTTTTACAGTTGAAATAAAGTCTGTAACGTCATCTTTGTCATGCAGTTTCTTCAAATTTACATCTAAACCGTCTATTTTGGTGTTACTCAAAGTGTTGATCAAATTCTGAAATAAAAAATTATGTTAATGTTAGCTTTTACTAAATATAAAAGTAGAAAATTTGATTTTATTTAAAAATAAATAAGTAGCTAAAGTAAAAACTGAAGGTTCTATATTATAAGTGATCGTGATCTTCCGTCGTTTTTAGATAGCACTTTAATTTTAGACGTAACTTGGATTTTACAAAAGGCTAAATACTTGTCTTGATTTGTTTTCAAATAGGTTAAAATTTTCGCAGTGATAAGGGTGCAACTTGGTTATTACAATACTAGCTGCAAAACTCGGCTTTGCCGACAACTTTTTGTGTTTTGTTTTCTGTTTTAATTCTTTTTGCATCGCATTCCTGGGTGTATGTGGATGTGAATAGACAAGCTAAATTTTTGAAAATGTCCCCATGGCAGCTACAATACCGTTCCTCACAGAAAAAAAGCACTCTTAAAAAATAATAGAAGGACCATTTTGGCTGCCAAAAGCATTTTTAAAAATTCGACTTGTCCATTTTCATCTACACATACCCAGGAATACAATACAAAAAGTATAAGAATAAAGAACATTAAAAATATGTGATAGCGCTCGCACGGAAGAAATCGGTCTTATAAAGAATGTTTTTTCTTTTGTGGGCACTGTAACTTTTTGTGTTTTGTTTTTGTTCTAATTCTTTTTGTATCGTATTCCTGGGTGTGTGTTGATGGAAATACAATAGCTGAATTTTTGAAAATGCCTTTGGTAGCCAAAACACTGTTCCTCACAGAAGCAAGCATTCTTAAAAATAATAAAAGGACAATATTTTGACTACCACGGGCATTTAAAAAATTTCAGTTTCTTTATTCTTAATTACACACGCACAGGAACACGATACAAAAAAGATTAGAAAAATAAGTAATACACAAAAAACGTTATACCGCCTGCTCAAAAAATATTTTAAACTACATTATAAGTTGAATATTTGATATAAAAAATTTTTAACTTCTTATAGTTTTTGACAAGCTTACAGGCTCCTTTTGATGCAAATTAGCCGCAAACATATCTGCAGAATTTGTGTATATGATAAATTAAACTACTTATGAAATAGTATATTTTAGTTTAGTAGTAAAAAGAATATTCTCACACGTAAGCAGTTAGGTAACCGATTGGGTTTTATGTGTCCATGCAACAGATTGTTGGTTTCTCTTGGACGTAAGTAAGTGTTTTACTGTACAAACATTCCAAGAATCTACTTATTGTTCCCGAAAGTTTAAGTCAAAGTACTCGAACCAGTTAACAACTACGGAAAGTGTAACGTTTACTCTAGTATAAATTACTAGTAGTAAGAATATGTCTTAGAGAACAATTTTCAACACTTTTTTCTAATTTAAAAGATTGTGTAATGTCCAATTTTTCAATTTTATTCTACACTTTGCGTGGTTTGTTACGTTCCATTTCGTTTTTGAAAATTAACTGCCTCCTTAGTCCTTACTTTAAAAACCAGTTAAGTTTCTACTTATTTGAACATACGGGTTGCTACATTTTGATTATTTCAAGCCGCCGCTCAGTTAGGCAGCCAACTGCGGTCGTTTTTTATTTATTATTTTTATCAGTTCAGGTTCGTTTCGTTAGGCAAGCAACGTTGCTAGTCCTTTATTTAATTCAAGAGTTTACTTGTTGATATTCTTTCTTGTCTTTTATTTAGGCATGTATTTTTACTAATTGGGTATTTCTTGATGTTACTAGTTTAATGGTAATTAGATAAAGCAGATGTGTTATCTTTGAAAGATATAGATATGTTCAAATTTATTTCTATTCTATATGGAATTTCCGTGATTATTTCTTCAGAAAATAATTTTATGACTACATTGGTTGAACGAGGTCACTAGATATTTAGCGCTATTCAGCGTTAGTTCTTCTATGCTAAATAAAACTTTTTATTGCAGTTACAAATCATTATGGTTAAAAACGTGCTTTTCGTTTTACGTGACTTCCCGATTTGTAACCAATATTCTTCGGTTCTAAAAATTAACGTTTGCCGGTTGTATCACAGAAATTTGTTTTATTGTTACAACATATTTTGTCGCTGCCGTAGTGTATGTGGATAAGATTAAGATGAGATAGGTACCCATTGAAACTACCCATATCCGCTTCAGCCTGCGTGAAGGAATACTATATGGTGATGACCAATAGATATTTGCTTTACTCATAGACGGTATATAGTTTGCCTACATTTTAGCAATGTTAACAGTAACACTTTAGGCTATAAGATTTATCTAATAATTTGGGGTTGTGTTTTTAAATGTACTATTGTAGATTAGTTTTGTGTACTTGCATGTTTCAGTAACTTCTAGTCAGAATGAATTCGGTCTGCATCAATATAGTAAGTAAATATACAGTATATGTAGATTTCTGTCACTGTGTATGTATGATTATTATTAATTGGTTGCTGGGCCAATACCGAATATTATTAATTACGGTGGTTAAATTCACTTAGTTTGTCATCCTAAATTATGCCGAAATATTTAAGGTGTATACTTGCGTAGTTCTTCTGTTTACAAAACACTTTTCGATTAGATTGTTACTAGATATAATTAGTATTTAAGGAGTAGTGGGTGGATATAAATGTTTGTCCTTAAACCAGCAATTTAATATGGTTTTCTATCCATATTCTTAGGAAGTATTTATTAGAGTTCTATTTGACGTGTGTTTTGTGTTTAATTATTTTCAGGTGCAGATGTTCGAAGAAAAAGAGTGAATTGGTTTGTGTATACTGTCGTTTCGTTCTTTAGATCCCCAATCTCTGACTGTGTTTAGCGCAGCATTCGTTTTCTTGCTCTTTCTCTCCCTTCCTTTGTTACCCCGTAATTCGGGCAAGCATTCAGTTACTGATTTCGTTCTTTCCTTACTGGCCCTCTCGTATTACGGGTAACAAGTATAAAGTAGGTAGCTTTTAATATGGATTACGAAATTTTGTCCGTGGTATTTCATTGGGTTGCTCTGGAAATACCCATTTAATTTTTTGGACTAAAACTATACGTAACTATTCCCCATTATTTTAGACAATCTAAATATACAATCTTAGATAAGGAGCACTGATCTGTATAAACGTACTTCTCTCTTATACAACTTCTATTTAAATTGCATCAACTTATTAGGATTATCGGTAACTATGTAAATAAATAATGTGGGTCTTTCCCAGATTTATTTTATGCGTACTAATGTATTTACAGGTAAGTCGTACTTATTTTGATAAAAATTTAATACCTAGTAGGAATGGTTTAGAAAGAAATCGACAAAAGACTCACCTAGGGAACTCATATCAATAACTGCACCGCTCGAACCAAAGCACTAGCATCAAATGTGTACCCGGTGCACTACGCCGATGACACCGCTGTAGCCACAAGGGCACTAGCCTCCGGCAAGTGACAAGAAGATTTAAGAAAGCAGCCACTGACTTGGAGGAAAGATTTCAGAGATGATTAATTATCGTCAACCTAGAAAGGAGTAGTACCGTGTTCCTTACGAAGAGATTCTAACAGCCAAACAGAGACATCGTGATCTCCAACGAGATCATTTGATGGAAGACCACGACCAAGTATATGGGATTAACCATTGACCGAAAACTCGCATGGCGAATCCACATCTAAACCTGCACCGTTCGCACCACAGCAGCAACGTCAAGCATGTGCTCGCTACTAAATAGGAGAAGCTTGTTCGACATTACCGACAAGATCCGACTCTACAATCATGTCCTTTGAACAACCTTAACTTAGGCATTGGCAGCATGGGCTAAACTGTTTTCATCAACAACCTGCAAATCACTCAATTGAATAGCCTACGAATGGCACTCGACGCATGTTGATACACAAGGAACAATCAGATCCACATCGACGACGACATCCAAGCGATCGAGGATATCAAGACAGCTTTAAGGAAAGATGGTATAGCGCTATATGACAACCTCCTCAACAGGACAGCAGTCGACTATAATGAAGACATGCCTATTAAGTACTGAAAACCAAAAAACATGTTTCAGCTCTAGTTAGACTAATCTTGTCATTCTAATATTTAAGTAAGCTGTCACTAGGATAGGACCACAGCACGTTACTTTCTTTTACAAATAGATCAAATATCTTAAGCACTTTGCCACTAATCATCTAGGAAAGAGAAAATTTTGTTAATTGGAATTCTATGTGGAAGATAACGAAAATCCACCACCTTACCTCCCAACTACACAACATACTAAAAACGTTTTCAAAATGATTGCGTTCTCTGAGGTAAACGATTGCGGAGTTAAAATAGTCCCCCATTCGGATCTCTGGGAGGCACCTTTGGAGGGCGTGAGTGGCAAGTTCAATAAGAAGAAAGACCGAACCGAAAACGAACATCTTATGAGTCCGGGGTGTTGAATGTTAGGAGTATGAAGCATGCTAGCAAGCTAGGGAATTTGAAAATTAAAATGGAAAGGTGCTAGCATTATCTATAGTAGGGATTAGCTAAGTTCGGTGATCAGAGGCGGGGGATTCTTGGTGCGGAAACTTTAGGGTAATTTATACAAGATCGGAGGAAGGAAATTTGAGTGTGGAGATAGTTATACGGAAAAAGATAGTACATTGTGTAAAAAACTACTTACAAAAGAACTAAAGAGTGCTCATGGCTAGATTAGAATCTAAATCAACATATACAGTAATAATACAAGTATACATGCTCATCTCTAGCTACAGTGAAGAAGAGGTAGAAGCGATCTATAAAGATATCGAAGATATACAAAGATTAGTAAAAGAACACGAACATTTAAAAAATACGGGAAGTTTTAATGCAGCGGTAAGTCAGGGTAGGGAAGGAGCGGTAGTAGCTTTATTTAGTTTAGGCACGAGGAACGACAGAGGGAATAGGCTGGTAGAATAAAAACAATTTAACCATCACAAACACATTATTTCAACATCATTCTAGAAGACGATACACATGGAAGATGCTATGAGAAATAGGGAGATATCAAACAGATTACATTCTTGTTAGACATCGGAATCAAGTAAAAGATTAGAAGCTACCCAGAGGCAAATATAGACTCTGATCACAAGATAGTAATTATGAAGGCACCGCTTAAAATTGAAAATTTGAAAAAGAAGGAACGGAAAAAAGCACTTTGTTTCTGAGAAACTCAAAAAAAGAGATACCCACAAATGATTTGAAAAAAAAATCAAACGAATTGTTGAAAGACATCGGCGAAATTTCTAATACTAAGAAAGTTGAAGCAGAATGGAATGCTGTTAAATCTAATTTACACAGATATTTTAGGGTATAAACAAAAAAAAAGTAACATGGATGGAGAATCTGTTATATTCAGTTCTTGTATCTAGATCATTTTTTCATATCCCTAATTGTTTCCACGGTTATTTTGCATGCTTAGTAGCTGGTTTGTTACACTTTCAATTTTAAACAATCATTTGTCTAATACCATATAGAATTTTATTAAGTACTCGGTTACAAAGTTTTGAACCTATTCTGTTTTGATAACGTGAAAACCTAGGATTTATTATTGCAAAGTATGGAAATATATAGCCAAAGTTGGTCAAACCATTTGCTTCAGAAACATTTTAATAAGGTGGAAATTTGTTTTAACAAGACGCATGTCTTAAATAAGTTTATGAACGCTTTTCGAACAATAAGTTTGACAACACATGGGTCAAAAATATTAACTAGAACTGTACAAAGACGGATGAAAAAACGGGATGAAGAAATATTAGAAGATAAATTTGGATTTGTAGACGAAACAGGGGAACACAGCAGATCATTTTAGCTATAAGGGTGATAATGGAGGAAACAATAGAAAAAGGAGAAAGGGTGTATATAGGGCTTGTAGATTTGGAAAAAATATAAAATAGGTAAAATATTCGTAATTATCAAAAAAATGGGAATGAGTTAAAGGAACAGACAGTACATAGCTTTTATAAAGAACAAACAGCTGTAGTGGAATTAGACCAGAAACGTAGAGAAGTAAGTATTTGGAAAGGGATGAGACAGGAATGTGCGTTATTCCCGTTAATTTTTGACTTGTATATTGAAGAGGCAATGAATACTGCCAAATCTAGAAAGACATGCAGAATTATTATGCAGAAATAAACGACTGATATGCTTAGATTTGCAGGTGATATAGATGTGACAACATCTAGCAAGAAAGAGTTAGAAGTAGCTCTTAATTAAATTCAAACAGTAATAACAGAGAAATATAGTATTAATATTGAGAAAAATAAAACTAAAGAACTAGTATGTAGAGGAAGGGAAAGTAAGTCAAAAATCATAATAAAAATAAGAAACCAGAATTTACAAGAGTTTAAGTATTTCTACCAAATAACGCAAGATGGGAAAAGTGCAAAAATATAAAATAGATTAGCACAAGGCCGTGGTGCATTTAACAAAAAAAGCAGTTGCTATGTTTGAACATAACATACATAGAAACAAGGAAAATTATGTTGAAAGTGTATGTGTGGAGCATAGCACTATACCGCTGTGAAACCTAGACAGCAGCAGAAGTGGACAGGACAAAGATATAAGCCCTTAAAATGTGGTGCTACAGATGTATGATGAAGATATGGAGAGACAAGGTTAAAAACAAAGAAGTACTGGAAATGGCTGGGAAAGAAAGAAATACGTGAAAAACAATAAAAAAATTGGAGAGATGGGATGATAGGACACGTACTAAGGCATGAGGGAATAATGCGGGATATATTAGAAGTGGGGAAAGGAAAAAAGAGAGATAGAGGTACATCCGGATTCGACTATTGCACACAGATAGTGAAAGATGTAGGCTGTGGGAACAATGGAGGTACGCGTCCAACCAGTTCCAGGACGGTAAACCTAGTGATAAAAAAGTAGCTGTATTTAAACCTCATAATTATCTTAATCAAGTACAGCCATTGGTTTTGCAATGTTCTCTACAAATGTTGATTGTGCGAAATGAGTAATAGGAAAACCATTGATTCGGCAAATATTTTAGTACTAGGGTATCTTGGTAGTCGTCAGGCTGCTTAAACCTCTTCGCTTACCATTGAATATCGGTGAAATAGGTATATTTTTAGAAAACAGTATAAAAAGGAGGTAGCGTGAATATAGGGTTTGTCGATCTGGAAAAAGGCACTCAGCAAATTAAAATGGGAAAAATGTTCGAAATACTCTGAAGGAAATGAAATGAGTTACAAGGATGCACTGATAGTACATAACTTATACAAAGAGCAAACAGCGGTTATAAAATTAGAGCAGGACGTAGTGAAGTAAATATTAGGAAAGGTGTAATACAGGGATGTGCCCTTATCTCTTTAATCTTTAATCGAAGAGGAAATGAATACTATCAAATGCATGAAGACATTTGGAATTATTATGCTTAGATTTGCAGATGTTATAGAAGTACTAGCATCTAACAAGGAAGAGATAGAAGCTGCTCTTAATTAATTTGAGGAAGTATTAATAGAGAGATATAGTATAAATATTAACAAAAATAAAACTAAAGAACTAGTATATAGAGGAATGGAAAATAAGTCAAAAGCCATAATAAAAAATAGGAAACGAGAATTAACAAGAGATTAAGTATTGCTGTTGCATAGGAAGCCATATAACGCAAGATGGGAACAGTGCAAAAGATATAAAAAAGGATTAGTACAAGGACGTGCTGCATTTAACAAGAAGAAGCAGCTGCTATGTTTGAAGACAACAAACATAGAAAGAAAGAAAAGCATCGAAAGCATATATGTGGGGTACATCTCTGTACGGCTGTGAAACGTAGATACAGGAGAAGCGGACAGGAAAAGGGTAGAAGCACTTGAAATGTGGTGTTACAGACGTATGATGAAAATATCACAGCTTCACAAAGCTAAGAACAAGGAAGATTTAGAAATAGTAGGAGAAGGAAGATATCTGTGGAACTCAGTACAAAAATAGGAGAGGTAGGACGATAGAACACGTTCTAAGGGAATAGTGCGTATATATTAGACGCTGAGAAAGGAAAAAGAGGTATAGAGGTAGACATACATTAGACTATTGCACGCAGATAGTGAAAGATGTGGGCTGTGTGAATTTCAGGGAAATGTGTAGGTTAGCTCAGAATAGGGAACAATGGAGGTACGCATTTAAACAGTTCCCGTACTGAAGACCTTTGATGATGATGCTTCAAGTATACCTGGTTCGATAGAAAATATACACCAGTCTACGTGGTGAGAAGAATGTCCTTAGAAGGGTTCCCAAATATCTTTCATTTTAATTATTTTAAAAAGTTTTGCTATTGATGATGACCAATTAATGGTGAAAATACTTAGTTTTGTGGTTAATTGGTTGTTGTGTTTAGTTTTCATGTACCTTATTTTACTTAACTGCGCTTTGGTTTTATTTTGAATAAAAATAGTTTTAAAAGTTTTAATTTTCTTCCCTTCGTGAAGATTCTCTCGCCCTTACTACAAGTGCAGCTGGCTATTTTAAATTGTCCTTTTATGGAGAAGTTGACGAACTATTTTTTGACTTAGGACATATAATAAATCACAAAACCAATTCAGCATAAATTTCGATTTAACTTATTTTTTAAAAGTCATGGCAACTGTAAGCTTTCCTTTTTCTACTTTTATTGCTTAAACTACATCATTTATCTCAGAATACATTTTGGGCATTGAGCACAAAAGGGTGGGTAAGAAGACATTACATTAACGTAAATTTAAACCTATGTCGACATAATAAAAATTACCAAACGTGTAATTTACATAAATATCTTTTTAAACTATTTTTTAATTCGCGGTCAGTCGTTTAGAGCGAGTGACTTTTAAAACAGGTAACTAAATTAATATTTTGTCATGGTAAACGTATCTGAAATTAAGTAAATTGCCAAGTACAAATTTATTATAAAAATAACATTTAAATGTCAAGTACTAACACCATGAGCGTATATGTAATCAACTAAAAAAGGCAGTGAACTGCGATGATGGTGTAATAGTCTGTATAGTTGACTTCCGAATAACTGACTGGGGTTTGATTCCCGACCTTTTCCTATCTTTTAAATATAATTTATAGCATTCCATTTACAGAGACAATAGGAAACTTCATGGGTTAGTGACTTTAATAAAAACAAAATGCGTAGAAATTGTAATTCAATTTTTGTACTTATTGATGTGCTGTGTCCATCCCTAAGTTACTAAGAACGCTTTAACAGACTAAAGAGTTGCTGTGAATTCTCACAACTAAAATTTTAAGAACTAAATTTGATTAGATGCTTGTCAAAATTGAACATATGAAACAATAGACTGTTATATCTAAGTTTAATTTTTGTTTTAGGCAAAATAATTTGAAGGTTATATAAAGTTTTTGTGTAGAACAATTAAGCTTTTGTCATTTAAAAGGTACAGTTACGAGGTGCGGAACGTTGCGATCACAAAAATGGGCGCATTTCTATTACTTATCGTTTTTCTCTGCCCAAAACGCGTTCTAAAATTAAACTGTGAAAAAATTAAAAATCGTTCATTCAGTTCCAAGGTATATAAAATATTAAGGTTTTCAAAATTTATTGTGTCATTTTGTTGAGACTAATACGCATGAGTTCTATTTAAAACTCAAACTTCTAATATCACAGTTAAAAACGTTATAAACCATTAAAATTAAACTGGTGCCAATTTCATGCATCTTACCATAAAGTGCGCTAAAACATGAGTATATTTTTAAAAAAATGTTTCGGTTTTATTGGGCTCAAAACGCACCCTACAATTTAAATTACAAACATTTAAAACAGAAATTATATAGGATGGAATTTGGTTGGAGCATCAAACACATTGCAGTATTAACGTTTTCGAAACTTCTTACACCTTTTTGTTTCGCCTAAGTGCCTCCAAATGTGACCTAAAAGTCAATCCTCTTAACGTAAAAAACAATAGACTATAAATCATTCACAACAAAGTGCAGTAAAATATTTTGTCTTTTTAAAATTTTTTGCTGATCTTATTGCGCTCACAACACGCTAACAACCATTAAAATGAAATATCTATACATAAAGTAATTCGTATAGAGCTAACTGTATCTTTAACTAATAGCAAGCGCATTATAAAAGTCACTTTTTAAAAATTGGTTTTTGGTCTTGTTGCGCCCAAGTGCGTTAGAGTTAAAAATTCTAACATGAACCGAAAGTTATAAATGATTTCACTTGATTCACACTCCACACTACAAAGTACAGTAAAATAAGGTTTTCCAAAATTTCTATCGCAGATGTAATTACGCTCAAAACGCACCCTAAAGTTTAAATCACAGATAAAAACAAAAGTTATACATAATGTAATTTGGATAGAGCTAACTTTATTTTTTAGTGAGTTTGAAACTTATTGTAATATAAATTTTTTCATGTCATACTAGTTTATTAATTGCGTTTACTGCTTAGTTACCAACTACGTAGTAGTGTACTTTTCGCCTAAGCGAGTATAAAGTACACTTTATGGCCTGCGCGTGCATAAAGACAAAAGAAACAGTATTTGGTTAATTTATTAATAATTTTTATTAATAAAATTACAAATTAGGAAAGAAAATTATTGTGTAATTATCAAATTAACATTACTTATTCGAATGTGACAATTTTTGAACGATCCGGTAATAACTATAATTCCTGCAGCAATAATTGGTTTATTTTTCATTACCTGGTTATCAAAATTCTGTAGGGAAGGACCAGATTCAGAAGGTGTGCCTGCCAACATCCGTAAAACTTCATTTCTTGAAGATAAAGTGTGCTCTAAATATCCTTCAGCAACGATTTACTCTTCAATCCACCATGGCGTTTCAACGTGGTCATCCTAATTCCTGCATCTGCCAAAAGAGATGCCAGCTCGTCGCAAACAGTGACCTGTGTACTTTTAAACTAAATCGTTCAAACCAAGGTATTTTGTAATGATGGACGGTATTTTTTCAAATGTGTTTTTCCCACTGGCTGTACAGTACAGCGACCCTCTCTGAAGATAAGAAAAATCTTTTTTCTGAACAATCATGTTGTTGCAAAGACGCGAAATCTCTTATGAGCTTCAAACTGTTCATGTCATCTTCATCAATAATGGTAAAAACGCGCATTTTATCAGTTTGTATCGCCTATACATTACCACGAAAACTTATTTTCGATCTTCTATGTGAGTAACTAGTAAATTCGGAAGATTTTGTCGCCGACATCTATCAAATACACCCAATAATAATGCAACTTTGATCAAGAACGTTTCATTCGGCGCCTCATGAACGAAGTTTAAAATATCTTCTCTGAACAGAACTGTAGACTTTTTTGGCTGGTATTCTTCTGACCCCTGCTTCAATTATTCACTTAACTTACGGTAATTGGAAATGTTAATATATTTATTTACCATTTGAGTCTTCTTTAACATTGAATATTTGGACCATAAGGAGTTGGAGAAAATGTTTGAGAGTGATCACCGGAAAATCCTAGCAGCACAGTTTTATTAGTAAGTTCTACATAGTTTTCTGCCATCCAATTTTGTCATATTCTTTGTCATGACGTCTTTCGATTTTTCAAGAGTAAATTTTGTGTTACTTTTTTTGCTTTCCTTTACCATTTCGTCTGTCTTTCCTATTTCCATCTTAGTTTGTGCTTCTTTGAACTTTTCATCAATCCATTGTTTTTTAGTTTTCCTGCATTTGCGAATAATTTCCTATTTATGACTTTGTATCTCTGTTTTCCTGCTTTGTCTGGTCTGGATTTTTCTCAATATTATTTATATTCCCAATGCAATAACAAACTAATATGACATAAAAAGTTGTATGCACCGCTGGTATGAATGTTTATGCCCTCGGGCGACTTACAAACCCTTAGGCCAGAGGCCTTCGGGTTTGTATCATCGTCGTTTTCAGGGCATCATTTAAAGGTACTTAACCATTGTTCGACTCTTAAATTTTTTTATCGTATATTTATGCATATTTTTTCTTAAATAAGTAGTCCGGGAAAATTAAATGCCAAATTTTTTCACGAAGTAGTTAACTCGCAACATGTTACATTATGTATAACCAGGTCACGTAAGTACAGGGAGCATGACTTCTACAATTATTTTAGCGAACTTTTAGATAGCGCACTTATCTATATTGGCAAAGCGAAATTCCATTCAAGTGCCTACTTATGATAATCGACTAGAACATCGAGAACAGCGTTTTGAGGTTTAAACTTTAGGTTGCATTCGAAAGTACTTAACTACTAGAGAACATCAAAAGAAACTAAAAAATTTAATATTTTAGTTAATTTGGAGCTGAGCAAAACAATGGCACGCACAACCAACAAATTATTTGGGCACTGAAAAATATAACCAATTTTTATATTTGCGCCCCATGTTTATGATGTCAACGTTATGCACATTACACTTGCACCTTTCCAATAACATAACTGTTCTTTAAATAAAAATTTTGAATTCCGCTTGAAATAATTTGTCTGAATGTTTCTGAGTTACAAAACAGGTACAAAAAATTTCGGTATTCAATGCTAACCATATAAATTTAAAAATGCTTAAAAAGTACGCTTTGCTCACAAAACATTAAAATAAATTTGAAAAACCCTAATTCAATACGCAAGTGTCTCGGGGTGAAACAAATTAATTTTTTCATTTGTTAGTGTTAAGGATTTCAATTTTACAGTTTGTGTGCAACTCTTCAACTTAATGCTATACATTTGAAATTTATGGGGCGTTTTGGACGCACGAAAACAGTAAAAAGAAATTAAATATTACTGTCGAGTTGATGCTGATTGAAAGTAAAGTTGAATTATGTTTTTGTTCTTAATATTTGTAGTTATTACGGTCAAATGACAGTTATAGATAAACGTACTTAGTACTAGGCATGGTTCTAAAGAGAGCGCGCTATTGCAAAAATTTTACTACAATGAACAAAAGAATTTAATTAACACAAAACGACTGTTACATGCCAAACTGGCCATGTATCATGTTTAGGTTTAGATATAATTTGTTAAGTTGACTGTCGCGTATTTTTGAATTAATACGCTAACTTCCGTCGTCGCTGACAGTCGAGTCTGCACAGAAGGAATGCGGATGTCCGCGCGTAGAGGAAGCGGGATTAAGCCACGAGACATGGTCTAAGCAACAAGTTCCTGGATGGAGTGTAGTTTTTTTAAGAAACAGGTATGTCGGTTTTCTCTATCGTTCCGCTACCTATTTCTTTCAACCCCCTACGAGTGCAATAGAAATTTAGAGACGGATACACAATTTGATGTTCAACATTGCTTAATCAAACCCAAACCACGTGCTGGACCCTGATGAAGTATCGAGATACACATCACGTAAGTAATTTGATTTTTACCTAGAATGTGCATGTAATTTTGATTTAGACAGTGATTGCATCACCCCGTAAAACGTGGTCTGTAGATGTTATAACAATGGCGTTATAGTCACGCCTAAAGTGTAAAAATAGCTCACGTAAATATGCCGCGTAAATGTAACACGACTTACCTTGTTTATAGAGGTATTTTAACGTAGGACTATTGTCATTTGCTTGTAAACCTATTCTGGCGTCTAAATGTACAGAAGGGTCTTCGTATGGTCGACGGCGGTTTTTCTTCAAATTCTTCGGTGAAGTTTGTTGTTAAAACCTACAATAGTTTTAGAGCAAAAGATATCGGTATTTAAAAAAAAAAGGAATTCACGGGTAAACTTCATTGCATACTTCAACACGCATTGACATCTATACGATGAGGTAGTTCGAACGCGCTTTCACATGAACTCCTCATCATCCCACCAACCGTCAAAAGCTTTCCTCTTTGAATTAAAAAAACCCTTAACTTAATATTAAAATAAATCTTTGCGCAGTCAATAAGGCGTAACAAAGTGTATAACGCATTTTGGTCACAAAGAGTAACTATAAAAAATTGACAAAAACTTCTTATTTTCCGAGATTTGCGTTAAGGAGCAATAAATAAATCGACAGAAGCTAAATTAAATCGTTTGTAACCTTTTATGTTCGATGTTAGAAGTTTGAATTTTGTCACATTCGGGTGTATTTGGGGGCAATAAAACTTTAAAAAAGTTTGCTACTGGTTAAAGATAAACTTATCTGCAACAATTAATGTTAGTAATTCTAGGGTACTAAAGGCAAAAAGAAATTCAATTCCTTCTGTGATGCGGGACGTTAAATTGGCACCCGTTTTTCTTGAGTTTTAGGACGAAGTCGACCGCATTTGGATGCTACAAAACTGCAAAAAATTTTTTAATAAAACTATTTTAATTAAGTTTGCATTGAATAAAGGATAGCGATCAACTTAATTTTTATGGTTTTGATTTTAAATTTTTGACATTTTAATTTTTAAACGTATTTTAGTGACAACAAAATACAATCACCGTTAATAAATACGCATTTGGACGCAACAAGACAATAGACTTAAATTTTAAAAACATTAATATAACTGTGGATTATGTATAACTGTTTGTTTTTAATGTTTGCAGTTTAAATTTTCGGCGCAGAAAGCAGGTACAACAAAACTGACATAATATTTTTCTGAAATTTGTATTAAGGAGCGTTAAATAGTCAGGAACTAAAAGAAATAGTTTATAACCTTTTTATTTTTGATGTTTGAAGCTTGAACACTATGTTGCATCGGAGGCAACAAAACGACGAAGGAAATTTTGAAAAAGTTTGCAACTGGTTTAAGATAAAGTTAATTTCAACTAAATAACACTACGTATATTTTTTTGTGTAAATAATATAAGTGATATTAATTACAGGACGGAAAAGAACTACTTAGTAAAAAGAAATTCACTACCTTTTGTGATAAGGGACTATTAAATTGGTAACCACTAATTAAATCATTTATAAAATTTTTGTTTCCGATGTTCAAAATTTGAATTTACCTATATCACATTCGGCTGCCAAAAGAAATTTTTGATAAAGCTAGTATTTTAATTAACTTGGCGCTGAATATAAATTTTGTTTTTAACTTTATGCAGTTTAAATTTAGAACGCATTTTGGGCGCTACAAAATATAATCACTTTTTACAATGTTATGATTCTTACATCGCACTTGAGCTTAAGATTTATACAAATTACTTATTGTTCATAAAGGTAAAAGTTTAAATTATAGGACCAAAAAGGCGCAAATTAAGTAATTTAATGTTTTAACGGATTTGATGCTATTGCTGAATATTCTATTATATACGAAATACGATCTTTTATTCTTAGAACTAGGGTGGGTTTTTAGGACTTCACTGGCATACAAATTTTTGAAAAAACGTGTATTTTCCTGCGATTTAAAGTAAGGAATGTAAAATTAGCACCAACTAAATTATATCTTTTGATTTTTGTTTCTGATGTTAGAAACTTAGGTCGCATTCGTGGATACTTGGGCCAGCAAAATAGGGTAAGTGATTTTAATAGTTATTTATGTACCAAGAGCATCAAGTAGATATTTATGCCCCGAGGACGCGATGGTACCAACTCTCAGGTCAGAGGCCCTCAGGTTTGTAACATCGTCGTCCTCAGGCAATTAACAACTGCTTGAAACCCTTGATACATAAGTAACTATTAAATCCTCTCTTTTCTTTGCGGAGCCCAAGTGTCGCCGAATGCGACCCAAAATTCAAACATCAGAAGGAAAAATCAAACGAGTTAATTTGTTTGGTGCAAATTTTAGGTTCCTTTTTATAAATTGTAGTAAAATATACCTTTTTTCAAAAATTTTGTACGTCTGTGAAATCCCAAAAACGCACCCTAGTTCTAAGAATAAAAGATCGTACATAATAGAATATTCAGCTAGGATAAAACCCGTTGAAATATTAAATTACTTAATTTGCGCTTTTTTGGGCTCTATAATCTAAACTTTTAGCGTTATGAACAATAACTAATTTGTACAAAAGTGCGTCGTAAACATCATAACATTATAAAAAGTGATTATATTTTGTAGCGCCCAAAATGCATTGTAAATTTAAACTGTATAAAGTTAAAAACAAAATTTATATTCAGCACCAAGTTAATTAAAAATTTCTTTTGGCGAATGTGATATAGGTAAATTCAAATTTTGAACATCGGAAACAAAAAATTTATAAATGATTTAATCAGTGGTTACCAATTTAATACTCCCTTATCTCAAACGGTAGTGAATTTCTTTTTATTAAGTAGTTCTTTCCGTCCTGTAATTAATATCACTTATATTATTTACCCAAAAAATTTTACGTGTTGTTATTTGGTTGAAATTATCTTTATCTTAAACAAGTTTCAAACTTTTTCAAAATTGTCGTCGTCGTTTTGGTGCCTCCGATTGCGACATAGTGTTCAAGCTTCAAACATAAAAAATAAAAAGGTTATAAACTATTTCATTTAGTTCCTGACTATTTAATGCTCCTTAATACAAATTTTAGGAAAATATTATATTAATTTTGTTGTACCTGCTTTTTGTGACGAAAATTTAAACTACAAACATTGAAAACCAATGATTCATAATCCAATATAATTGAAGCCTACCTTATGTTCAAGTAGCATCAAATCCGCAGTAATATTAATGTTTTTAAAGTTATTGTCTTGTTGCGTTCAAATGCATATGTATTAACGGTGATTATATTTTGTTGCCACTAAAATACGTTCTAAAATTAAAATGTCAACAGTTTAAAATAAAAATCATAAAGATTAAGTTGGTCGCTATCCTTTATTCAATGCAAAGTTAATTAAAATAGTTTTATTAATAATTCTTTTGCAGTTTTGTTGCATATAAATGCGGCCGACTTCCTCCTAAAATTAAAACTTAGAAAATTGGGTGCCAATTTAACGTTCCTCATCACAAAAGGAATTGAATTTCTTTCAGTGGCGTAACTACGATTTTTGGGCCCCCCCGCAAAAATTTTAAAGTGGGCTCTCTTTAAAATGTATTACTTTTACTGGCTTATATTTAGCCATATTTTTAAATTATAGTACATGTAGAGAAGGAAGCAGTATAGAATTAAATACATATACTATATTAATCAAGTGCTTTATTAATTATAAAACCAAATTACATAAATTCAAACTTATAAGTTAATTAATATTAAATCTACATATTTATACGCCGCACAAAATTATTTACACCTAAAAATTTGATACAGTAAAAACCTATGAGCTAGCAGACATTCCAAATCAAATTCAAAATTTTGTTTTTCTTGCATGTTTTGCTGCAAACGCGTTTATTGTATCCTCTATATTCATATTTTTGGCAGTGTCATGTTCTACTGCTAAGAGGGATAAATCGTCTAATCTATCTTGTGAAGTGCGGTTCCTAAGATAATTTTTAATAATTTTTAATTTTGAGAAAGATCTCTCCGCACTTGCAACGCTAACGGGTAAAGTTAGGTATAACATTAAGGCTGTTATGGTGTTTGGAAAACTGCTAGAACCTGTAGATTTGGAAAGTACTAGATATTCTAAAAATTGTAAGATACCGTTAACATTTTTAATTCATCACAAATAAGTCTATTATTTTGAGTGTAGTAAGTTCTATACCTATAGCATCATTTAAATCTTTGTAGTAAAATTTTTGCAATTGTTTTGCCTTAGATAAAATATCGTCTGCAGTTAAATTCAAAAATACATTAGGTTCTAAGAAATTAAACTTTTCGTTTACATGAAAAAGCGATTTAAAACGATTCGACAGCTGTGAAATTATAATATCCATTACGCGATAAAATACATTTATTTTAAATTTAAATTCTTCATCATTAAATCGATAATCATTGGATAATTCATCGTAATGCTTTTTATTTTTGGTTGCCTTTTTTATAAATTCCGGTTTAATATTCCATTGCCCTGCAACTTTCGCTGCTTCCTCCTTGATGTTGGAATAGTTATTTCTTGTTTCTTGAAAAATTTTAAAGTTTTTGAAATAAGAGAGTTATCTGATTAATATTCGCCTTTTCACTCTGAGCAGTTTGTGAGAGCTTGTTAAGCTCTTCTAGAATTTGACTTAAAAACACTTAAAAAATAAAATTAAAATTATCCATGCTAGTTAATATTTGCTTTGCGTCATTTCGTTCATCTGTTTTTTGATATCATAATAATTTTATTAAGAGACATTACTATATCTTTATACCTAATTCTTATGGCATCTAAAGATTTTACTCGATCCGCCCAACGTGTCGGATTTAAGCGTTTCAATTGTGTGAAATTTTCTTTAAAACAGAAAGCCAATTCCATCTTACTATACTATTAGCAAAAAATGTATATATGTTTTCTAAAAGTAGAAAAAACGATTCTATTTCTTTTATACCTTTAACGGCATCATTTATGACTAGATTTAAGTTATGGGCACTACAGTGCATATATAAGGCTGCAGGATCTATGTTTAAAATTCTCTTTTGCACGCCAGAATACGTACCGCTCATAACGTTAGCTCCATCGTAGCCCTGCCCTCTACATTTATTTATATCTAATTGCATGTTGGTTAAATTGCTTAATATAGTATTACATAGTCCTTCAGCAGATTGGGACTCTACTTTTGTAAAACCCACAAAAGTTTCACAAATATCTATTTTGGTTACCTCTCCCAAGCTGTCTTTTTAAAATCAATATATCTTACAATTTTACTTAATTGATCAATCTTAGTTATATCCTGTGTAGTGTCTATTATGATTGAGAAAAAGGAGCGGATCTAATTTTATTTAATAAAATATTTTTAAGTGTGCGCTTAAAGTATTAATAATATCGTTTTGAATTTTGGGGAAAGATATTTAATTGAACCTTTGGGTCGTTCAAGCACTTTTGTAATATAGGATCATAGTTACTAATTAAATGAACTAAACTTAAGAAATTACCGTTGTAACTGTCTTTTGAATCAGAAAAACTTTCTCTATGTCCTCGAAATGACAGCATGCGCTGGGATAGTGTTAAAGTAACATTGAAAAGTCTGTGTAAAACATTTTTCCAAAATTCAGTTTCTTGTTTTAATAGTAGAGTATCTTTCTTATCTATGGTATAATTTTTTTCCACATATCGTAAATAAAACAACAAGTTAAATGAGATTGAGCAAGCAAATGCTCTTTAATTTTTTGATAAACCCTGCCAATCATTAATTCCGGTCGTCCAACTTGACCTTACTGAAGCAAACAGCCAACATGGTTGACAATAAACACAATTTTTAATTTAGAATAACACAACCACCCATTTGAATTGTGTGGTAAGTTTAACGTATTGCTTTTATTTTCGCTTGCAGTTATTAAGTAATAATAGTGAACTGAAAAACTTCTATTTTATTATCTTTAGGAAACGCACCATCTGGTCTACACAATCCGTAATTAATTATTTCTTTTCTTAAATTGTCATGTTGTAAAACATTGATTTTTAAAAATGTGCAAAATCGGTTGGATATTCTTTCGTCAGATCCATAGATAGTTCATTAAGTGAAAAGTACTACTCACATTTACCTCTGTAATTGTAGTGGTATCTAGTTCCAAATTTCTATCGCGGCCGTCATTATGTGATGTACTTGCGCCCTGGGTGAGAGTTTTAAAATTGTTGACGACTGCTGTTCGTCTGTAGCGGAACTAGTAGATGCTACTGTCGAAAGCCCAATTTCTTTCATAGATTGTTCTTGTTTTCGGACTCTTTAGAAGTAAAAAGGAACTTATTTTTGGAATCTTGCTCTTTGATTCTTCCAATAGTTTCCTTTTCGTTTTTTGCAGCGCCGCTTGTAGTGCTCATTGTATATTATTTCCTGCAATTTTGAATGAAATTAATTATAATGTAATTAGATAAGTAATAATTATTTAAAAGCCTTTTGAAATTACAAATAACACATACATACTTTGCTTTAAATGCTTTAATTAACAAAATATAAATGATTTTATTGAATGCTTAAAGATTTATTTATATGTATTTCTCAGCGCGACTTCAACTATGATCAAATCAATAGTAGTTTAATAAAAATAGATATAAATACTTACGTTTAAATATAAAAGACCTCCTGTAATACGAACACAACACTATTGAGTAAAACGTACTGGAATGCTTTTTACTTCCTTTCCGTTATATATAATGCAGCTAATGCAAATACGTTGCAACCAGCTGACTAGAAACCACAAAATGAATTTCTTTCTAGTATTATATTTCTAGAAAGCGAAGGTTACTAAGCTACCTGCCATCCTGTGAATCTGTACTGTACAGACAATAGCCCTTTTATTCCTATTTAAAATCCCACAAACCAAACTAACCCTACTATACGTCGTTTAATAATGCTTTACCACTTTATACAACTTATCACTTAAGAATAATATAGACATCTTTGTTATTAAAGTTTACAGTCTCTTTCATCTGTTTATTAACCCTTACAAAATAGGACAGAACGGATAGAAAGAAGAAAGGATGCAGGCTGCAGGTGGTGTTCAGTATTTATCTTAATTATTATTTCTTGTATTTCAGCAGTTCCTAGTAGTAACATCAAGAAAACGTTCGTTAACCTGCGGTTTCTGAATTATCTGCAATATTTTCTTGACCGTTTCTTACCTGCCAAATACGTTGAAGATGAATAAGTTGAGTTTATTATCGTTTGGGCCTTCTTGCACTTGGGGCCCCCCCGCATAGCGGGGGCTGGCAGGGGTGTAGTTACGCCACTGATTTCTTTTTACCTTTTGTACACTAGAATTAAAATTACTAACATTAATGGTCGAAGATAGATTTATCTTTAACTATTAGCAAACTTTTTAAACTTCCCTTCGTTGTTTTACTGTCCCCAAATACACCCGAATGTGATTTAAAATTCAAACTTCTAACATCGAACATAAAAGCTTACTAACGATTTAATTTGGTTTCTGTCGATTTAACGCTCCTTAATGCAAATGTCGGAAAATAAGAAGTTTTTGTCAATTTCTTGTACTTGCTCTTTGTGACCCAAATGCGTGATACACTTTGCTACGCCTTATTGGATTCGCAAAGTTTTATTTTAATATTAAGTTAAGGTTTTTTTTTAATCCAATGGGGAAAGCTTTCTTTCCTTCGTTATTTTTGTAGTATAAATTAGGTTATTACACATAAAATTGCACTTTTAAGTTCTCGTGCACTATAGCTTAAGAACCTGCAGCTTATTGTATGTGTGCCGTCGAATAAGTCTTTTCACACGCTTTGGAGGATTGTGCTAACTAATGAAAACATTTCACGGTTGGCGGAGTGACGAGGAGTTCATGAAAAGCGCGTTTGAATTACCTCATCGTATAGACGTGTACATTAATGCGTGTTGAAGTATGCGGTGAAATTTACCCGTGAATTCCTATCTTTCCTTTTAAATACCGATATCTTCTGCTCTGAAACTGTTGTAGGTTTCAACAACCAACTTTACTGAGGAATTTGAAGAAAAACTGCCGGCGAACTTACGAAGAGCCTGCAGCATATTTAGACGCCGGAGTAGGTTTACCAAGCAGCAAAGGATGCTAGGTCTATGTTAAAATACCTCTCTAAACAAAGTAAGTCGTTTTGTGTAAATTAAATTTTTTCTCTCATTGTAGTAAAATGTATGCAATGCCGCGCTTTCTGTAGAACCGCGCCTGGTACTAAGTACGTTTATCTATAACTGTCATTTCACCGTAATAATTTTAAACTACAAATATTAAAAACAAAAAGTTACACATAATTCAATTTAAGTAAAGCTATAACTTTACGTTCAATCAGCATCAACTCGACAATGATGTTAATTTTTAAAATTTTTTTTTTACTGTTTTCATGCGTCCAAAACGCCTTATAAATTTCAAAGTTGACGAGTTGCACACGAATTTAACCGTAAAATTAAAATCCTTAATACTAACAAATGAAAAAGTAATTTATACGCTCAGCAACTTGCATATTGAATTAGAGTTTCCCCAATTTATCTTAATGTTTTGTGAACAAAGCATGCTTTTTATACGTTCTAAAATTGATATCCTTAGCATTGGATACAAAAATTTTTTTGTAACTGTTTTGTAATTCAGAAACATTCAGATAAAGTATTTCAAGTGGAATATAAAATTTTTATTTAAAGAACAATTATGTCATTGAAAAGGTACGAGTATAATGTGCATAACGTAGACATCATAACATGGGGCGCATCTATGAAAATTGTTTGTATTTTACAGCGCCCAAATAATTAGTTGGTTGCGCGTGCCATCGTTTTGCTCAGCTTCAAATTAACTAAAATATTAAATTTTTGAGTTTCTTTTGATGTTCTCTAGTGGTCAAATACTTTCGACTGCAACCTAAAGTTTAAACCTCAAAACACCGTTTTCAGTGTTCTAGTTGATTATGATAAGTAGGTACTTGAATGGAATTTCGCTTTGTCAATATAGGTAAGTGCACAAAAGCTAGCTAAAATAATTTTGGGAGTCAGGCTCTCTGTACTTACGTTGCCTAGTTATACATAATGTAACCTTTCCGAGTTAACTTTATATTTAACCAGAGTTAAATTCATTCAAAATTTACTTATCACTTTGTTGCCTTCGAAATATGCTATAAGACTCAAATTTTTAGCGCAATTTAATGTTCAGCCAACATGAACCCCACTGAAGTGTTAAACGTGTTCACACAGAAAATATCTACTTCAAGACCTTCCGACCACAAAGTTTGTCTACGTGTTTGATACCGCAGTTTATTTACTAAAATAGCCACATCCACATCACTGTTATTTTAAAAAGAATGTCTTCCATTTTTGCTATAATGTTGTCTTTAAGCTGTTTAGTTGTTGTTAGATTACCGAAATAAACACCCGTTAGTATGTGTGGTACACCTATTCCCATTCGTGTTCTAAATAGAATGAACAAGAAAAACAACAAATACATTTGATAACGAGTTATTGATTGAAATCACAAACGTAAATTACAGTTGACTCAATCTGAATAATTAAAGGAGTTCAACAAAATCAGATTCTCAAAAGAGTAAGGATAGAATTATTAAAATGCCACACTTGAGAAGTAACGGATATGAATTTGTTTTGACTACTCCAACCCATGACCAATCAATTCACTGCTTTATAAGCTTCTTTGATAATGCTTAATTTAGAATTTAATAATTCCAGTATTTAATGTTATGTTATAAAATTTTTTAGTGAACGAGATATACAGCGTCATTAAAAATTGTAATATTAAATATTGTAGATGGCTATAAAACTTCAGGTTCTTACTTATGTAGTATCTTAACCTATACCAGCGATGGTGGTGTAATGGTCAGCATAGTTGCCTTCAGTCACGCCCGGGATTTCAGAGTGTGAAGACGTGTTGCAAACGAGCGCACTGAAATCGCATTGAATAACGAGTTCGATCGCCGTATATTTCAAGTGCTATAATAACTTGTGTAAATATTTAGTGTATTAAATTAATATTAATCATAATGTAGAAGTAGTGACAGTTTTAGTTACGTTAGGCATTTCAAAGTGCTACAAAACTTTTAATTAAATAAGCTTTAAACATAGAACAAGTGTACTGTCGATGAAAGTGAATAAAACGCATAAAGTTACAATCCGTAAAAACAAACGCAATGATAAAATAGACGTTAATGCGGAAATATTAAGTGTACGTAGTTTATTAAAACTGAAAAATAAAATACAAAGTGAGTGCAACGCCCAAGAACCCCTAGTTAATCCCTCACATTCCATCGCGAACGATGCGCCATTCGGTCAGGTACACGACAGCAGGTGTGCCGTAGCAACGGATATAGAGGACGTTAACATTGAAATACCCAATGAAAGCAACATTTTGAACATGGAATGTGTTAGTAAGGAAAGGACTAGTTTTATGAATAACTTTCATCCACAACCTAAAGCTGTTAACAAAAGCTCTGAAATAAGTATTGATCCCGACGGTTTTCAAGTACCTAAAAAAATTGCAAAGTTGCGTAAAACTGTTAGCACGGAGTCGCTTACTTCTACACATAATAGATACACTCCTATACAGGATAATGATGATGCTGAAAGAATTACGCAAATGGATTTCAGCGATTCAGAAGATGAAAGTGTTACTGAGACCCCTAGCAAATCTGCCACCACCCGTAAAACTAAGCCCCTCCGCCGATAGTGATACACGGTGCGGCAAAAAACCATAAACAATTAGTAGAAAAAATTAGTGCTAAAATTACGAAAGGCTTTACAATTAAATATAGTTATAATAATACAAACATTTTTATAGTAGATCGTAGTGAACGCAAAGATTTTATTAAATTTATAGAAGATGATAAAGTGAAGTTTCATACTTTTTCAGACCAGGACGAAAAGTCGCACGCATTCGTATTACGCGGACTCGGTGGGGATATACCTACCGAAGAAATAAGTGATGAACTTAAAGCAAAAAATATTCCTGTGAATAATATTTACAAAATGAAAACTGTTAGAGCTCCTTTATATTTAATAATTACCGATACTAGTGTAACTCTGAGAAAACTCCAGAACGATGTAAAAAGCGTTGCTTACACACGAATTAGCTGGGAAAGACAGAGAAATAAGAAACGCATTGCGCAATGCCGACGTTGCCAGCAGTGGTCCCACGCTACTGGAAACTGTCGTGGTATCATCAGATGCGTAAAATGCGCGAAGGAACATTGGACCTACCAGTGTACGAAGTCTAGAGAGTTGCCTGCAGAATGTGCAAATTGCAAGGGCTCCCACCCAGCTAGTAGTGAAGAATGTCCCGTATACCTCAAAATAATACAAAGGCTTGTGGACAAAGAAACCAATACAAAATCGGCAACAAAGACCACAAGATCTCAAATTTTTAACATAAGAAGTCAACAACAGTTTCCGGCGATTAAGGTAGCAGCTCCAATGCCCACAACAAACCCATGGACAAAAAATTCACGGAAAGAAACCACAGAAATGGACATTAATAGAAGAACCGACGTCACGGAATTTCAGCAGCTGATTCACGAAATTAGCGAACTTAACACCTTAATAAACGTAGGTAACATGCTTAGTGCCGTTAGAGACCTAAATATAATATTAAAAACCTGCAAAACTGCGTTTGAAAAATTCACCGCGTTTAATAATTTTGCAACTAAACTAAATAATTATGGGTTATAAGCTCAATATCGTGACTTGGAACGCAAATGGACTAATAAATAAGTTAGGAGAATTAATCCAATTCATAAGTGTTAACAATATCGATATAATGTTACTCAACGAGACCAAACTGAAAACTAATCATAAAGTTCGAATCAGAGGCTTTACTGTGCTTCGCAAAGATAATCCTAATGAAACGGGACAAGGTGGCGTAGCAATAATAATTAAAAACAGTATACCCATAGCGTAGTGTGTATAAACAATATTAGCTTAGAAACTCTTTGCATTAAATTAGTTAATAACATTTACATCGTTAGTGCATACAACTCTCCCAGAAACATGATACGTGAAAATGACTTAGATAAGATATTTAGTGTATATAAGAAAATAGTGTTAGTAGGTGATTTTAACGCCAGGCACTACAGCTGGAACTGTCATAGAAATAACAGAAATGGACTTACAATACGTGAATACGCAAACAACAACAACCTTGAAATACTCTATCCCGACAGCCCCACACATTTTCCATGGAATGGATCGACTCCAACAACAATAGATCTGATAATGGTAAAAAACATACATCAAACTATAGAGCCAACATCAATTACCGACTTGGAATCAGACCACAATCCAGTGCTGTTTGAACTACCCAGTGGAATACGACAACATTCAAAAGTAAAAGTCCAATCGTTTAAAAATACAAACTGGAAAAGTTTTCGAACCGACCTGGACCGTAACATCAAAATAGTGCACTCAATCAATAATACTGATGAATTAGAAAAAACCGTTCAACAATTTACTAATACAATCGTTAAAATCGTACAAAAACACAGTACAATAATTGAAATAGATCCTACCAAGGACGTACTACCAGATGAAATTCTAGCCGCCATAAGATATAAAAATCGCCTGAGGAAAATGTGGCAAAGAACAGCAAATACGGCCACAAAAAACCAATTAATGGAAGCAAATAAAGAAATAAGAAACCTCATAAATCACCATCGCAACACAAATTGGACTGCAAAATTACAAAAATTACAACCTCAGGACAACACCTTATGGAAGGTAACTAAGTCGTTGAAAAAATCTTATAAACCTATGCCCGCACTAAAAGCAAATAACAAGCTGTACGTTACCGATAAAGAAAAGGCTAACATTTTGGCAGAAAAGTTTGCAAGCGTTCACACACTAGAGCAAGACGAACCATGCCACGAAAATATTATCGATGAAGTTAACCATTTCCTCCATCTAACCGAAAATTATACCATCCCTGTAAAAGACTTGAAACATATTATAACATCACCACGAGAAATTTTCACAATTATACGGACATTACCAAACAATAAAGCTCCTGGTGACGACAAAATTCAGAACATTGTAATTAAGAATCTCACAAAAAAGGCGATACTACAACTTACATATATCTTCAATAGTATTATTAAACTACAATATTTTCCTAAACTTTGGAAATCAGCTCTAGTTGTTCCAATCAGCAAACCTGGAAAAGATTCCAACGACGCCTCCGGATACAGACCTATCAGCTTACTATCCACGTTGGGAAAACTTGCAGAAAAAGTTATACTTAAACGTATAAAAAAGACGGAGAGAACAATACGCACTACGCAAGATGCCCAATTCGGCTTTAAAGCTGAACACAACACCACACAACAAATCGCACGTATAGTAAACGACATAATGGTTAACTTCAACAAAGATAAGGTAACTACCATGATTTTACTCGATATCGAAAAAGCTTTCGATAAAATGTGGATTACAGGACTGATTTATAAACTTATTAAACTACAAATACCGACGTACTTAATCAAATTAATTTACTCCTACATAACAGAGCGAAGATTCAAAGTCAAAATTAATCAAGTTAAGTCCATAACAAAAGTCATTGATGCTGGTGTTCCGCAAGGGTCCATTTTGGGTCCAAAGTTGTTCACGATGTATATTCAAGATTTTCCAGAGTTTCCACGTACCACTACTGCGCTGTTTGCAGACGACACCGCTATATATGCACATTCCGACATGGCCATTATTAGCAGTCAGCAAATACAATTTCACCTCAACATTCTGTCAAGTTATTACAAAACCTGGAAAATAACCGTGAACCCAACGAAAACGGAAGCCATCATTTTCACAAGAAAATTTACAAATACTAAAATCTTTAAAAAAATTCAAATGAATGGAACAAATGTTACAGAAACCGATGCTGTTAAATATTTAGGAGTACATCTAGATAAAAGATTACACTTTAAACAACAGATAAAGGAGAGTATCAGAAAAGGCTATGCAAGCATGAAGTTATTGTACCCGTTACTGGCTAAAAACAGCAACCTATCTGCGAAAAACAAAAAGCTACTCTACACGGCGGTAATAAGACCAACAATAACACGCAGCTCCGGTATGGTGTGCAGTCAGCAAGACATCACTCGAAATGTTACAACGATTTCAGAACAAATGTCTACGGCTTATTACGCATAAGGACAGGTATACACGAATAGCAGAGCTGCATGACTTAGCAGATATAGAATACATGCGTGCATATATAGACAGAATATCCCAAAAATTTTATACTACACAACTTAACTCGAACCCACTTCTGACACACATCACAAGCAACAGACACCACAACGCAAAATTCAAAATCAAACACAAACTCCCATACCAGAATCTACCTATATTCTACCAGAATAATGATTAAAATGCTATAAAATAAAATACCTGAAACAGAAAATCTAAAGGCAGGTTTTATGACACACTCTTTCCTGCTCAAATAACGAACATCTACCACTCGCAGTTGACTAAAACAATTAGCTAATTGTAATGAAAAGCAGCAATGAACACTGATCAAAAGAAACACAAAGGAAAATGGTGTATCTAAAGACAGGAACATTTTAACACATCCACGATACAAAAATATGCGAAGTGTCACTCTTATTTTTTGACATTTAGATATATTTATTTGTTATGTACATAATATAAATAAATTGTTTAGAATTGAATTGAATTGAATAGTTGCCTTCCAAGCAGTTGATCCGGGTTCGATTCCCGGCCATCGCACTTTTTTTAAATTAATCGACTGTAAATAATAGAGGCCTAATAAATTTTACATGCTAGGCAGTTAAAATTTTGCTATGAAAAAATATCTCGACTATATGGATGTTTAAAGCATAATACTAGCGCGAATCATGAAATTCGGAAGTAGAGAAATATGCAAAAGTGAGTTATACAAAACCGAATTTCTAAATAATATCCGGTAATTAATGCGACTAAATAACTATAGGAAGCCAAAAGTGATAATAAAACAATACAAAAGTTTTAGGTGACGATTCCGAGAGATTCCGGAAAGAGCGTAACGATAGTTAAAGCCGGCAATACTGTCACTAACATTTAAGCTATAGAAGAGTATTTGATATTTACTTAGCACAGATGGCGTGCTTTTAGTGTAAGCAAATCCTCTTACCATAGTAACAGTAACTTATTAGAAGTGCCACTTTGAATTTCATTGGGAAAATTTAAAAATAGTTGTGTTATTATACAGGGTCCGCAAGTGAAGCGGGAAATTTTGAAAATGCAATAGTTTATTTTCTGCTCACCAGGGGACGTGAAGGTTTTGGGTAATTATTGGCTTAATGCCATTTGTTAAACATGAAACAATGGTCTAGTGTACAGCGTGCTTCCTACGTACAATCGTTTTATAAAAATCATGACTGTAATTTTTGCATGATTGTTGCGTAGTTATTTCAATATTCCCGGATATAGAGGAGTGCTGTCCGCCCATGTAATTATGTCATAAATAAAAAAATTTGAAGAAACTGGTTCCACATTAAATTTAAGCATAGAGAAGCAATAAAGTATGTAAGAACAGAGGAAAGCATTGTAAGAAATCAAATAGCATTGACACGTATTCCACAGTTTCCTGCAATGAAACATGTGTCCGCATTGAAAATTAGTGATTCATCGTTATGACGAATTTTACATGAAGACTTGTTTCCATACCCTTACAAAATTCAAGCATTCCACACGAGTTAAAATATGCGATTTCTTGGTTCGCAGGATTTTATTGTGACATGTAAATGATGATGAAAATTTTATTCACCGCATGTTTATTCCAGATGAACCACATTTTCATTTGAATGGGACTATAAATGTACAAAATAGTCGGTGGTATTCTACACGGA
The DNA here is from genome assembly GCA_036346225.1 of Platerodrilus igneus. Lineage (NCBI taxonomy): Eukaryota > Metazoa > Arthropoda > Insecta > Coleoptera > Lycidae > Platerodrilus > Platerodrilus igneus. Next base: position 1,937,994 of record JARFIW010000957.1, read on the forward strand.
CCTATAATAATAAAATAGACATAGCACGTATGTTGTAAAAATGAAGACAAAGTAACTTTCACGCATCTACCAATATAAGAACTAACTAAACAAAATCCTTCCCGAATTTACTCGAACGTATAAATTTGACATCCGAATAAGTTGATTCTTTGCAAGCAAAAAATCAGCTGTTCTTTGTTTGTGTTTTAAAATATGAATACTTTCAATTTCCTTGCAAAAAGCAAATTCGATAGTAAAGAGCTTTCCATAACCGCACCGCACTGCATACTGTTTGTGTTTGGTCGTGGTGTTTGGTCTACTTCTCTTCACGCCGCAACCCTCGCACCAGAATTATTTTGCCGACAGTCATTTCTGTGCATTTGGATACGAGTACCATGCCCATTTTATTATAGGTCCGTGGTATTTCAATGATGAAGCCCAGATGAGTTGCATGAAAAGCCGTTACGGTGTGCAGTGCTTCGGTGCTCTAAAATTTTCGGTCAAAGTTAGAAGAATGTTTACATAGAAACGGCTCTCACTTAAGCGCCGTTATTTTTTCAAAATAAAATGGCATACTTTACTCAACTTAAATCTAAAAAAATTCTGATAATAAATGTTTCATAAAAAAATTGGGCGCTTTTAATGTTCGCGGCCCCATATTTAAGAAAAGGCATGTCGGTCATAAACGCACGATTAAAAAACTTGATAGTCGAGCAACTGTTAAATACCTTTGAAAGAGCTACCAAGGTAAGAAGATATAGAAAGATATACTAGGTATACTTAGTGACCAATGCTTCGTATAAGTTCGTAAAATATCGGTTTGCGTGTTTTAAAAGATATCACGACGGCGCTTCGGTGTCGACTCTTGAACCTATTGGAGCAATTCATGATGTAATATTACTAGATCGTCGAATTGAATTGAATTGTCTCTGACGCACTTGAATGCTTTCATCAAGTATAGTTCACGTTACTTTGGACATGGAAAACACAGAAAAATGATACCTCAAATTCCTAAGTGTTGGAATTATCGCCTCAATCTGTATTCTTTTGGAAAAGCACGTTGGATTCCTAAGTAACATTGTTTCCATGAATGAAATTTATGTACATCTTTTCAACCTAGAAACAAAGAGTAATCGATGTGGTAACATCATTTTTGTTCTCCAAGATCTAAGAAGCTTTGCGTTATAGTTCAAGTTTTCACCTCATATTTTGGAATTCTCGTGGGGTAATAATGATCGATTTCCTGGTAATTTGGACAAACTTTATTAACCACGTTATGCGAAAAAATAGCGAAGCTGGGAGCCGAAATATTGGTTACATGTTTCTTTTCTTCAAGACTAGCCATCAACATACAAATTTAATTCCCTGAACACTATTATTCGCTCCATCTAACCCCTTTGGGCTCTCAACCTGAAAGATCGTAACATAAAATTGTTCTATATCAATGCGCTTTAGTTTGTATTTATTCGATACCTTAAAATTTACGTAATAGATATATCAAAATGCTATTAACAATACACAAAAAAACAGGAATGTCTTTACGGAAAATCAAAGACCAAATTTTATTAGAAAATCAATAGGCTATAAACTGCTATATTTGGACTGCATCAAAATCAGTATTATACGGTGAGAAGAGCACCACAATGCTACTACCACAAAGAGCAGAAAACCTACCATTTTTACTGCAACACTTTAATTTTACAAGGCATGACATTGATTTTAGGAACACCAAATGTCGGGAATAATTAAGAAAAACGACCACTAACCATCAACATTGTAAACCGACGTATTTATGACATGAAGATGTTTGATACTCTTAGTGATCACTACTCTTCGTATTCCACCGTGAAAAATTGGTCTGCGTGGTTCAAAAGAGGTACATTTATTTACTATCGAAGATGGGAAGCGACCGGGAAGTCCGCTTTCAGTGTCGACTCCCAAACGAATCAATGACATTCATGATATAATATTATTTAGCCCTTGAATCGGACAAAAACAAATATTAAAAGTTCTTATGAACGCGAGTATCACATACTTCACGTTGATTCGGTAGACATTTAAAATAAGTTTCATATGCCTGAATATTGGCCAGCTGTAAGCAAGATTGGAATCATCTCGCTGAATCTGTACTCTTCTTGAAGAGAATACTGTTTTCCTAATCACATTATTACCATGGATAATGAATAAATTTCCATAACCCAGGAAAAAGAACTATCAATGTAGTGGTAACATCTTGGTTCTCCAAGGACTAATAAATTCAGCGTTAATAATCCTATGAAAATGTTTTTGACTCTGTTTTCTTTTGGAGTATAGTGGAGAGTAGTCATGATTGATTATCTGAAATTGAAAGAATAATAAGTGGACAATACGATATTAATTCACTAATCAGTATACCAGAATAAATAACAAAGAAAAATTCCGGAATCCTGGTTAGATTTGTAGCAGAATATGTTAACATACAAAACACGTATTGCAATGGAACCAATTTGTAATATGGACTCCGAATTGCTTCAATACTTCTTCATTTGTTGAATTTGGCTCCTTTAGACTATTATTTCTTTTCGCAATTCCGCAATGTAAATGAATTTGATACACTTTCTAACACTTGAGGTTTTAAACAGCATGGAAACTCTTTTGCAGAGCAAACTGAAAATTTCGTTGTAAAATGTTTAGAACGGTTGCATGTTTACTGTAAATAAGTGTATTTTGCTAATTAGAACGATTTGGTAAGAAGAGTTTGAACCAACTAAATAACGGCGGTTGTGTAACAAATTTATTTCATTTTTTACAATACGTGCACGACGAATGAGACAGTAATGTCTAATTAAAACCGTAATAAAAACTACCCATACTGTTTATTAAATTATGTTTATTATGGGCGATGGTGGTGTAATGGTCAGCATAGTTGCCTTCCAAGCAGTTGATCCGGGTTCGATTCCCGGCCATCGCATGTTTTTTGTTTGTAAAATTTCCGAATAATGAATTTTATTAAGCAGATTTAACTAAAAGAGGCGATATATATTTTTGAGTGTCCTAGATAAGCATAATCTTATAATACGGTTATAAATGTTATCAAGTAATCCTTTACTTTAAAATAATATTACAAATTTTTATGAAATATACTTGGTAGAAATTTGCAACAAGTGTATTTTAAATAATAAAAACATTTAAGTGGACATTAGAAATTTTTTAATAATAGAGAACTAATTGGAGCTAATGAAATTGGAAGCATTGAGTTGTTTAGAGGGTCTATTCTCAATAATTTGCTAAAGTAAATTATTTAGAAATGCAGAATGTATCTTATAAACCAGTAAATTGACTTGAATACTGGATTTCATTAACTAATATAACAAGTTTTAATTTCAATAAATAATTTTAGATAATTTACTTTCTGTACAGAACTAGTTTCAATATAAAATAATTTAATATAACAGACCCCGAATTCATACTTCTACTCATCCTAGGAACCACTACTATGTGGGTTCATAATAATCAAAAGCAAACAAAAATAAACATTGAACATTTAAAAATTAAATTTTAAAGAATTTATAAAGCTTTTTCCTACGGATTCTATTACTGGTAGGGATTTTATCCTAGAAGCAACCCCAACCTCTAAAAACGAAAACATTTCCCATAGAATTTTCGAGTACGTGGTGTATGTACAGTTCCTTTAAATATAAGACATTTATTTTTCGAGAGAATTTAAAACCTAGGAATCAACCTAAAAGTCTTTTTAAAATTTTTCGTTTATTAAAAGCGAGTCTCCATTTCGAACGGACCTGCACCTTACCGAAGTTCTAGATTACTAAGAACAGGTGAAATGGCTTGCGTATTCTAATGAGCTAAAGAGCCAAACTACAGGTTCAACCAAAGTAGTAGGGTCGTTAGTGAGGAACCAGACTAAGACAGGTCCCCGAAAGAGGGCAGTGGCTCTTTCGGTACTTAAATTGGCAGAGACTATAGGGGTCGGTATTGCAGTCTAAGACACACTACCGCGATGTGGAAGGCAACGGGAAACCACCACATTATCTCCCAAGTACACAGCGTACCTAAATTATAATAAAATTATGGCATTCTCTGGGGTAAAATTCCGGGTTAAAATAGTCCCCCATTTGTATCTCCGGGAGGGGACTACTTCGGAGGTTTTAGAGGTTGGGGTTGCTTCTAGGATAAAATCCCTACCAGTAATAGAATCCGTAGGAAAAAGTTTTATAAATTCTTTAAAATTTCATTTTTGAATGTTCAATGTTTATTTTTGTTTGCTTTTGATTATTATGAATCCACATAGTGGATGCTAGGATGAGTAGAAGTATAAATTTATGCTTAGAATTTTATTAAAACTTTTATAACCATGAGCTACTTTCAAAATACAAATAGTTTTTAACTTCTTCAGATGTGTAACGCCAGCACTTGTATTTTAGCTCTGAGCCTGACATATCTATGTGTAGATTTATGACTGATTTTTTTAACTTGGAAGCAGCATCACTTTTTAACTATTTTTCATTTCGTAAAGTTGGGTTTATTTTTTAACACTAATGCTTAACCCTGTCACCGGGTGAGTTTTAAATTTAGACTCGGAGTTTTAGCAAAACTTTAAAAAATCAAACATTATTTAAATAGTTTAAACTTTTTTATTGTATAGTGCGAGCTAGGATGCGCCACAGGGTGGTTATCAATGATCTTTGGTGCCCCGTGGTGCCGAATGCATTCTTCCGGTAGATTTTGTGACGACTCGTTGCAAATATTATTTTGAAAAAATACCTGCTCTCATTCTTTGAAGGATGTCGTGTCCAAGATTCCATCTCGAAATCTTTGGCCCAAGTGTTGTACGCATATCCTATTGTACCATCGAATTCCCTTTGCCTTCATACATTATTTAAATATATATATAGTTGCGCAATTTAATCTTGAACGTGTAAAATTAAAAATATACCATAAATTGAGCCTTAATAAATTTTTTACATCATATTGATAAGAAGGATGCTCTTGACATACCGACACTCTTCCACTGAACTATATTTGCATAACGACGTCGCTTTAAAATGTTGATTTCCTTGGTGTAATTTGAATATTCTTTCATAGGTCAATTTATTTATAGAAAAATTTACCGCAAATTCGGATTTTAGACAGCTTGAAACAAATGGAATTATAATTAATATCCATGGTTAAGATCCTGCTATTACGAAAAGTTTGGTATTTTAATATGAACTAAAGTTTAGGCTAGTATGTTAATGTTAACCTTAAGAAATTAACAAATCAAGTTGTCAGCTGAAGATGACCACTAAAAATTTATAAAATATTCGATTTTACAAATTTTAAATAAATCTTTGGAGTTCGAAATAGAAAGTAAAAAAATGCCCACAATATAAAAATATGGTTAAATATGACTCGCTAAATTCGGTTCCTTCCCATATCTCACTGAATAAATTAAATTTGGTTAGAATGCGATTATGAAACGTTATACAAGTCACTGTACTCTCGAGTTGTAACAAATTAAGTTACTATATCTTGACCTTTATAGCACATATTCAGGTTTACCATTTCTATTTTCGAAGATTCAGTAGTGCGCAGTAAAGGTCATAACTGATTATAAAATTGACCCAACATTTTGAGCGCATTAATCCATACATAGTCTGTGATCAGCCTTGGCTGAATAATCAACTGCATATTTATCCAACCCCGCATTTTTGACGTTACGAAATGTCAACGTTTTTACAACTCAAGTTTCATTACATCACCAGTGATGTAAAGAATTTTTGCGTAACTGAATATTTAAGCCATTATTTAGGTATTCAATTTTAAGAACTAAAAAACAGAAAACACTATTAGAACAAAATTATTAAAAACACAGTTATTTAAACTCATTCTTTAACTTGATGAGTAATAAATTTATATTTTCAAAATAGATTCTTTGTTCATCATCTTTTAATACTGACTCTGACAAATTTACTTTCCTTGAAGTAAATAGCTTTGCAACGGTACTGGTTATCCGGGCCTCATGTTGCTTAATTTTTTAATATGTCGACACCTAATCTGCAAGCAAAGGTGCATATGATTGCCTCTATATTATTACTCGTGTAAAGTGAGAAAAAATTATTTTGATTTCTTTTAAAACGAGTTTGGTCAATTAACACTTATGCCTTAGGCGAGTAGCGACATTGTCTCAGAAACCCTCTCTATTTCGATAGGCCACTCTATTCAGATTTTGGCGAAGAACATAAAGTCTCTAAACAAGGAAGAAGTAACTACGTAAAACAAAAAAAACTTATTGTTGCGCGATAGGGTCAACGTTTTTTGAAAGTTAAGCAGTTAAGAGAATTTGCCATTATAGAAGGACTAAATTACAACTATACAGAGCGGAAGCAAAATCTAGAAATACCTAATTTTTATGAAAACTGGTTGTCAAAAATGTACAAAATTTGGCTTATAGGGGATTAAGGATATGTGCTTTCCTTTTTTGTCATTTGCACTCTTGTCAAATTGACCACTTTTTCTAACATATAGGTATCTTCGCCTTTTTAATGCAACACCTTGTTTACTGTTTAAATTTTGGAATCTACACTTCAACACGAGTTCAACCATATGGCAATGTCAATGAAAATTAGGTCCGACTAAATTACAAGATACCAATTGAAAAATTACTGAGTGTTAAAGGAATGTTGATTTACAAGAAGTAAAATACTATCTATAAAAAGTTTTTATGTAATTAAATGTTAGTAATGTGTTCCGTTGGTAATTTGACAGTACTGTAATCGATGTGTTTTCTACATTTCTCCAGGATTCTATCGAAATTAACTGAGATACATCGATAATTCGTTACCGTAACTCTGCAAGACAGGCGGGATTAGTTCTATGAAGTTTATTTTTTAGATATCCTCAATAAAAATATCTCTTTAGGGTTAAAATGCGATCCATCACCCTGAAAATACCTAATCTAAATAACGGCAAACATTTGAACCAAAATGAGCTGAAACTATATCTGATTAAAATTGGTTCCAAATAAGTTTCTTAGTGCAGGTACAATGTCGTTCCTAAGTAGTATTTCATACATATCTGACATTAAATTTCCTGTGATCAAGAAAGGCCCGATTAACTGTGTCTCACTATACCCAACCATACATTTAACTTTTGTCGTCATTGGGCATGACCTTCATGTATCCGGTGTGGATTTATGTTCACTTCAATACCTTATAGTATGGCGATTTACTTTGCCACATAGTGTACAAGTTGTTTCGTCAAAAAACATATCTTGTTAACAAATTTTCCATTGGTTGCAACTTTTTTCATCTTGTCTCACTAAACTTTAACCTACGGTCGAAGTTGTCTTCATTTAGTTCTTGCAGTAACTGAATTTTGTACGGTTACATGCATTTTTCTGTAATGCATTTAAGATTAAACAATCACTTACATCATGTACTTGTGCAACTCTGCGTGACGATGATGCTGATACTCAATGAAGCTGTGCATAATTTATAATGTTTTGGTGTCATTCGTAGCAGTCCTTAGTCGGTCTGTCCGATTTCCATCCTTCACGCTCTCACTTCCCTCAAAGCACTTTATAGTTTTTGTACTGTCCTGCCTTATGAAAGGCAGATCAGATCGATGGGAGAAAGTATTATTAAATTAATATAAAAAACATATAGAAATTAAAGTTATAATATATAAATTTCCTCCATGGAAATCGAATCTGGTAGCGTTCCTAAAATGCTAACTGAGTTGCCGCATTGAATTGCGAGTGATATCCTTTGGTATAGGTACTGTTTGGCCCGGGGGTCTTCAGATTCGTTGATAAGCATGGTACCAATTTCGTCCAAGAAATGTTTCGTTTTTTTCTGCCCATGTTTCAAATATTTCAAATGCCAGTGCCTTAAAGATGTAGTAAGATGCTTTGATTTGACTGTATTTTTCGTGTTTTCTTTTACGTGTCAGTTCGGTTGATGCGGAGGCTTCTTAACTTGTCTTATCCAAGTAACTTTCGGCTAGAGTATCAGTACAGGTCACGTCCCACACCAGCCGCTTACCTCTGCTCCAGGGAACCAAAGAAATTTCATCAGGTCTTTTACCATCGTCACGGCTGAGGCAGGTTGGTTCCAAGAACGTTGAAACGTGAACGGAGCTCAAGGGACGATTAACTATTTGGTTTAGTTCCTGGTGACGAGGAAATCTACCTTTGCTTTTGGGGCAACTAATTCTTTGGTATCCGTCTTTGGATACTGTTGCATTGTACTGGCATTTATGTACTTTGTAAATCTCGCAACCTAGACGGAGTGCCACACAAGTCCTAAATGTTACGTTGCCTATTAGAGTTTCGATAGTGGGAGAAAGGATTGCATGAAGCCATGCTCCAGACTCTAGTTGTTGCAGTGCTAAGAAACAAGCTCTAAATCCTTCCGGTTCTGAGGTTTTATTTCGGAGTCCATAAAATTTATGATCACCGTGTTTATCCCAGTTTCTTTGAACAGCAGGAACCGGACTAATAATTTCGTGAGTCAGATTCCAATTATCCAAAGCCTCGTCAACATGTTGTCTTGAAATTTCGTTGTCCTTGTAATTGAAAAATAGAGACAAGATCCATACATCCGTACGATGAGGCCAAGAAAGCGGGCAGAGCAATATTCTTTATCCCTTAACGTGACGTTAATTATTTTCTCTAAACTATCGCGTAACAATTTATCCATCATCGTTGTCAAATCAGGATATTTCCGCAGCGCGCATGTCCTTAGTAAATATGTCATTTTCGGAATGAAAAGACAGTTTTTTAAAAGCGATTATGCTATGTGTGCACCCAATTCTTATAAACGGGAACAAAGCAATCTGAATTTCTCTAATTGTGTAGTAAAAGTCTTGCTGTAGCATTCTTCGAAGATTGGGCCACCAAGACTTTCCAAGGACTGTCGAATTTACAATAATCCCATGCGATATCTCTTTCAGAAAGAGTTATCTGTTTTTTCTGTTTAGCCGGGCTAAGCTGGAGTTGGAAGTTATTGTTGGTGTCTTTGATCTTATTTGTCGGCGCTTTTTCCTTTGATTCACTGACATTAAAGGAGATATAGGCAAAAAGGATAAGTTTCTCCCAAGAAAAAAAGGAATTCGTCGCGATACATTCGCGGATAACTTCTGCTAGTTTGTTGGCTGCAGTTGGACGGGCACCCTTAGGAATTCTTGGTAGTGTATTGAATCGCAGCCGTATTGACAGACGCTTGTCTTTTAAAAGTGTAATCGTTGGAGTTTCAGAGTTGAGAAGTGCCAGATGATTCGGGTGTTTGTGTTGTACGTGAATACTCAATCAGTTTTCGTCAACAAAGGTTGTTGAAGGTTACAGAGGACATGGGATCCTCGAATGCTCCTTAGGGTTAGACGGTGGATTGGGTGATGACGCTCGGAGACAGGAAGAACAAAGCCATGGGCGCTTCTTCAATTTTCCCAGGCGAGTTATCTGAGAAAACGTAAGGTTTAGACAAGAGGCATGGAACCATTCAGCACAGGAGGAACATTCAATCATCTTTGTTCCATCGTTGGGTTTTCGGCACTGGCAATAAACTTTCTCTTTGACGATGGGTTGTCCTTTCGTCTTTGCTGTAGTTTTTGCAAGCGAAATGTCTTTCATTGTGTTCCCTGACGTACGTCCTCTCGTACTGCGAGAATTTGGAATCATCATCAGTAATTTATTTTGATTTTGGCTATTTGATTTGATTTATAATTTATAATCGTTGGGGGTATCTAAATTCGTCTCCAAAAAGATTGATTTACGTGCTTTTGTTCGATCAACAGTATGTTTTGTATCTTAGTTTGGCTTAGCTGACAGCAAATTTTCCGTCGCTTTCACTGTAATTTCTTGCAATTAAAAGTATTTGTTTGAACTCATTATAAAATGATATTTAGAACTGGTTTTGAGAAACGTCAAGTAACGTGAAACTGATGTTTAATATAATATAAATTTTTCAAAAATTCTTTAAAAATGAATTAAAAAGTCGATCTTTTTGAATTTAACACTCACTATTGTTTTTTAAGCACTGAACACACGCAACACTTTTATTTTTTCTATTTTTTTATGTTCATATAGATATATTAATCTATCTTTCATAAACCATTGTAACATCCGAAAAACTAACAGTGCTAGTAGCCAAGGAAATTTTTATTTTATAACTTTAATTTCCATTCTGAACGGACCTGCACCTTGACGATGTTCTAAAATACTAGAACAGCTAGAATGGCTTGCGCGTTTCAATGAACTAAAGAGCCGAACTATAGGTTTAACCAAATTAGAAGAGTCTTTAATGAGGCAATGAATACGGTCAAATGCAGGAAGATATTTGGAATTAATATGCAGGGACAAAAGATTGATATGCTTAGATTTGCAGATGATATACCGGTATTAGTATCTACCAAAGAAAAGTTAGAAGCTGCTCTTAATGAAATGGAAACAGTTCTAACGGAGAGATATAGTATGAAAATTAACAAAAATAAAACTAAAGTTCTAGTATGTAGAAGGGGGGAAAATAAATCGAAAACAAGAATACAAATAGGTAACGAGAACTTACCAGAGGTTAAGGATTTCAGCTATCTAGGAAGTCAAATAACGCAAGATGGTAAAAGCACAAAAGATATAAAAGAAAGATTAGCACAAGGTCGTGCTACATTTAACAAGAAAAAGCAACTACTGTGTTCAAAGACTACAAACATAGAAACATGGAAAAGATTGCTTAAAACATATGTGTGGAGCACAGCACTGTAAGGCTATGAAGCCTGCACATTAGGAGAAACAGATAAGAAAAAGGTAGAAGCCTTTGAAATGTGATGCTACAGACGTATGATGAAGATATCATGGGCAGACAAAGTTAAGAACAAAGAGGTACTAGATATATATATATATATATATATATATATATATTACAGTGAATAAGATGAAATAATAACTTAGACTTTTATGCAAAACCCAAATGATCATTTCCAATCGAGCTAGTAATAGAAAAATGGAAAATATAAGGTCTTGAACAAGACTTGAACCTGTATCCTGGTTTTGCCGGAACCATGCGTTTACTAATTACGCCACCGAGACCGATGACGACAATTGGAAAATTTACAAATTTAAATCATGTACACAACTATACATAAACCTAACTTTCAATTACGTTTACCATTTTATATATATATATATATATATATATATATATATATATTACAGTGAATAAGATGAAATAATAACTTAGACTTTTATGCAAAACCCAAATGATCATTTCCAATCGAGCTAGTAATAGAAAAATGGAAAATATAAGGTCTTGAACAGGACTTGAACCTGTATCCTGGTTTTGCCGGAACCATGCACAATTGGGAAATTTACAAATTTAAATCATGTACACAACTATACATAAACATAACTTTGAATTACGTTTACCATTTTTTGTCAATCATATCTGACATTGTCAAGTTTTTGACTATAGTCATAATTAATTTATGAAATGAAAAGTACTTTAGAAGATTTGATTAAATAAACGATTTGGCAAGTCATAAAACAACGTGGACGGAAGTTGAAACACAATACGCATGAATAATGCATCATCATTACGTTAAGAATCTTAGTTGCAGAAGCAGGTTTAAAAATGCGTAATAGAAAACATATAGTTTAATGTATAAATTATATTAAGAATACGTGACCAAAAAGGAAAAATCCAATACCTGATAAATTCGAAATGAACACGGCATGGTGATAAATGCAAAGTTCATCAAATTTATTGTACAAACGATAATTTACGTGAACTAGAAATGAAAAAATCCAATAGAACAATGCATTAACTTGAAGTATTACGTGCCGAAAGTAGTGCATCAATTTTGTTTATACAGTAAAATTCCATAGAAATACCCAAAACCGTGTATGTAATAATCACGTACAATAGAGTAATCGTTGAACTCTGTGTTTGTCAATAGATAGGCGATCCTTTAAATACGACCGGATTTATAACTTAATCAGTTTAACATTAATTAAGGCATAGTCCACAGCATCTAGAAGAAAGTATTTATGTGAAAAGATTTAGAAGTGATTTATTGTTAAGTAATAAGTTGTACAATGGTGATAGTAGAAAATTGAATGAGATTAGTCGTTTCAATCCTTTAAAAAACGTAAGTAACTGAAGGTTGTTTTAAATTAAATTCTAATATTAACATTAATAAAAGGACTGAATAATTACTGGATCCGATGTGGAAATTTAACAAATATTTAACTCAATTATTAATCACTGGATTCGACCAGGAAATTTAGCAAAGCCCCTGAAATAATTCATGAATTAATTAAAAGAAGCCGTACCAAGAGAAATGTACGCCATATCTAAATTCGACGTTGGGACTGTATAAATCAATAAGCTGAATACGGGAGCAGTTGGAACAAAGACTGATTCGAGCTTGAAACAACAGGTTAGCCAATCTGAATGTTTTGTTATTTCTATTTGTGAATTTTTCGTTGTATATTTCTAATTTGAAAAATTTAAAAATTGCTTTCATGAAAACTTTATGTGAGGGTCAACAAAGATCTTTTTAATACACGTTATAAATTACGTAAATTTTGAAGGAAGTTTAATAACGTTTATGGGGCTTCAGATAATAACAATAAGGGTGAATTTTGCTGGATTTTTGATTAATTTTGGGAATGATAATTATTGAAAGAATTTTTATTCAATTATTAAAAGGAAGTTCTATTTAGAGAATTCTTAAGCATTGCATACTTTGTAAATATTTTTGAGAATATTATAGTAATTGTGCTTAATGGTGTTTTGGCTTAAAGAAACAGGAAGTAAGGATAGAAGGTAAATTTAAAGTCTTTGTTGTCGTATTGTCGCAAACTCCGTGCGTGGTTAGAACCGAGCTAGTCGATGTATTCAAAATTAAAATTAAAATTAAAAATTAAAAATTGATGAAAAGAAAATTTTAACCGTTTTATTTCACATAAAGGGGGTACCGGGTTATTGCAACTATATCACAACAATATATATAAAACAAGACAAGTTATTTGCAGTCCGCAATTACGAATTTGTGTACAACAAGAAAATAAGACGTATCTGTAAATAAAATCCTATGAAAATAATAAAACCTTATTCACCTATACAAATCGAGTTTGTATATTCATGAACAAAACAATAACTTTAATGTTTCACAAGGGAAGAAAATATCCACTGATCGGTTTTGGTTTTCTTAAACCTCGTCAGAGCGAATTAGTTTGCAACAACTCTATAAAGTAATCGAAGCTATTCTACTGATATAAGTTCGAAGGAACCTTTGTACTATGGCAAAAGTAAATAATATTGCAATCAGGTGGTAAAACACCAATACTACTAAGCGTGGAAGTACAAAAATTGATTCGAAACTGCATCGTAGTTTTATAGATGGCTATACAAGTATGTTTTGCATTTGAAATTTGCGGAATGTTATAGCAAAATTGAATTGCAAAAAAACAAACCTTCTCGTGCTGTCGCCCGTTTCCTGCCCTAAAAGCAATTCATAATAATAACAAGACTAGTATTTGAGGTTCGCAATCAGGAATTTGTGAATTTGTGAAATAAATATTGAAGTTATTGTTTTGTTAATGGCTATACAACTATTAGCTCGATTTGTCCAGGTAAATAAACTTTTATTATTTTCAGAAGAGTTTATTTACAGATACATCTTATTTTTTCTTTTGTTGTATACAAATTGATTGAGACCCAAAAAAGCCAAAACCAGGTCAATGGATATTTTTCCCCTAACGAAACGTCAGGTATTTGTTTTGTAGTGGTTATTCAAATCTAATTCGATTTGTACAGGTAAATTCACTTTGCGGATATACAAATCTCATACTAATTGGTTTAATTTAAACTGCGAACAGTTGTTGCTTTTGTTACTTTTTATGATATATGTGTATATATACACACACGCACGCACACCCCCACCCACCCACATACACCCACGCACGCACGCACACATGCACACACACACCCATTCACCCACGCACGCACGCACACACGCATGCACGCACCCACGCACCCACCCACCTACGTATCCACACACACACACACACACATTATGTAATTTAATAACACAAAGTACGTTGATACACACTAGCCTATTATAGTTAATAAGATGAAATCATAACTTAGACTTTTATGCAAAGCCCAAATGATTATTTCAAATCGAGCTAGTAATTAAAAGATGGAAAATATAGGGTCCCAGACAAGATTTGAACCTGTACCTTCAGCTATCGCGACTGGCTTATTTACAAATTACACTACCGTGACTAGTAGTGAAAATTAGAAAATTCCACAAACCTAAATCAGTCCCGGTAGTGTAATTGATAAATACGTCAGCCGTGATAGCTGAAGGTACAGGTTCAAATCCTGTCTGGGACCTTATTAATTTTCATCTTTCAATTACTAGCTCAATTTGAAAAAATCATTTGGGTTTTGCATAAAAGTGTAAGCTATTATTTCATCTAATTAACTATATATATATATATATATATATATATATATATATATAATCTTCAAGTTTTATTTGCTGATAAATATTAATTTAAAATTATATAATTTATTGAGGATTGCAGCAATTATGAAGTCTACTTTATTTTATAACTCGAGCTTTGAGAATTTATTTTCTCTTCTTCAGGAGCAACTAAATACATATAATGGTAAACAAATAAATAAGTTTTGGAAGTTAGATACTTACAAATGCGAGGTTTGACTTAAATTAAAATATTAATTCTAAATTACAAAAATTGGTTTTCAAATTTTGAAGGTATAAATGTCAATGTCAATGCGTACTACAAGATTTAGATTTTAGTCATATAAAACACTAACTCCGTGGATTAATTTTAAACATATAACAAGTATTCAAATAATTAACTAACTAACAGGTATAAGTTAATCGCAAGTGTATGTCAGTCTAAATTAGATCATTAGTAAAATTAGTAGGAAGATGTAGTAGTAATTAAGTTACATTCATTCACATTGTATATACATACACAAATATATAGACATACATATGTGTGCGTACATAGGCATGTAAATACATTTATATAAAAATACATAAATATCAAACAAAAGAAAACTGGACAAAAGAACGAATGCTTACATTTACAAACATAAAGACCTAAAACACAAACAAATTAAAGATGCAACTTCCAAAGAACTAAAATCTAACATAGTATACAAAATTCCTTGTTGTAATTGTATTCAAAACTATATTGGCCAAACATCAAGAACGCTCCATCAACGAATTACTTCACATAAAAGTGATACGAGAAGAAACGTTAATTCTTCAGCACTGTCAACGCATTGTATAGAAACAGGCCACAAAATGAATTATACCGAAGCAGTAATTCTAGATGTAGAAAAGACACTACAAAAGAAAATTTATAGAAATGGTTAGGATTGCACAAGAACCAGAAGCACTAAACTTAAAGAAAGATATAGATAATCTTAGCTGCATATACGCATATTTACTAGAGATAGACTCCAAAATAAGAACAACAACAGAACCACAAACATAGTTTTAAATCGCATTAGGTTCTATACCTCTTAGATTTATGTGTTTTGTTTGCCTGTGTCTGTATGTGTGTGTGTGTATGTATGCGTGTGTGTTTATGTGTTTGTGTTTATATGTATGTATGTGAGGGTGGGTTGTTTGTATATAGGTGTGTTTGTTTGTGTTTTTAGGTCTTTATGTTTGTAAATGTAAGCATTCGTTCTTTTGTCCAGTTTTTCTTTTGTTTGATATCTATGTATTTTTTATATAAATGTATTTACATGCCTATGTACGCACACATATGTATGTCTATATATTTGTGTATGTATATACAATGTGAATGAATGTAACTTAATTACTACTACATCTTCCTACTAATTTTACTAATGATCTAATTTAGACTGACATACACTTGCGATTAACTTATACCTGTTAGTTAGTTAATTATTTGAATACTTGTTATATGTTTAAAATTAATCCACGGAGTTAGTGTTTTATATGACTAAAATCTAAATCTTGTAGTACGCATTGACATTGACATTTATACCTTCAAAATTTGAAAACCAATTTTTGTAATTTAGAATTAATATTTTTAATTTAAGTCAAACCTCGCATTTGTAAGTATCTAACTTCCAAAACTTATTTATTTGTTTACCATTATATGTATTTAGTTGCTCCTGAAGAAGAGAAAATAAATTCTCGAAAGCTCGAGTTATAAAATAAAGAGTAGACTTCATAATTGCTGCAATCCTCAATAAATTATATAATTTTAAATATATATATATATATATATATATAATATATATATAATATATATATATATATATATATATATATATATATTGCTCTGATAAGAAGGTAATTTAAGAGTAGATTAAGTCATAGGGATTGTAAGATACATGTAAATATTATTAACATTAAGAAAACTAAACAATTCCATCATTAAATAGGAGTAAATCGACTATTTTACATAACGTCAATAGCGAGCATACTGTATTTAAATCATAACCAATTTAATTCACAAGAAAGAGGCTCATTCTGCAATAATCAGATACAATTTAGCAAAAATAATTTGTACGTCGTATAATACGTTCTAAGTCAAATATACAAGTCCAGAACTGGAAAGAAACCAGGTTTTAACGCAACGAAGTTCATCAAAATAAACACGTAATCGGGGAAGATAAACAACCTGGCATA
The DNA here is from genome assembly GCA_036346225.1 of Platerodrilus igneus. NCBI lineage: Eukaryota > Metazoa > Arthropoda > Insecta > Coleoptera > Lycidae > Platerodrilus > Platerodrilus igneus. The sequence continues at coordinate 1,954,656 of JARFIW010000957.1, forward strand.
CTAGCTATTTAATAAAATCAACGCATAAATAGATAAACGTGTTCAAATACGTCATTATTAGAAATATGAATACGTGGCAAAAGACATTGTATTTCGATAAAATTCAACCTATTTGGAGTAACAAACAAAATGTATAACAGGCGGTCCGTGATATGATAAGGTTTGGACTATAGTCGACAATCATGAAGACGTGACAAAATGCAATGAAAATTTGTACTTTGTGAGAAATATACTGCAGGAAGTTAAACGTTTACGTGTGAGATCAAGCGTCTGAACAAGAATCAAAACAAGGAATTTTTAGAAATACCGAGTTCTGCAGAGATAGGCGCAAAGTACAGCGCGTTGATGAACAAATACACGATGAACACCAATATGAAAATTGATAGGTGGAGTCTATAGATACTATGGGGACCTTTTAAACATTCAGTATCTATTCGACAAGGCACTAACCACGTCAATTGAAAGTTAAATATTACGTAAGAGTGAAATTTATTAAAATAGTAAAAATTGAAAGTGCCAATTTATACAACGAGAAATAGCCGTTTTGCACTTAAAACGTAATTCTAATATTTAAGAATTTAGGGCTCTAAAGACACCTCTAAAGACACCTCTAAAGACACTTCTAAAGATACCTCTAAAGACACCTCTAAAGATACCTCTAAAGGTACCTCTAAATACCACTCTAAGATAAACCTCCAGATATACTTCGAAATAAAATTCTAAATGTACCACTAAACAAACTTCAAGAATAAATACTTTTAAATAAGCTTACAAGAAAACGTAAACGTCAATATACTCAAATTAAACTACAAGTAAACTCCAAGTCATTCCAAATAATCCGAAGGGAAAATACAAGCAACAATTAATTAATCATTCTGCAAACTACGCTAACAAGTCAAGCTGTAACAATCCAGGGGTGCTGACCATCGATATTAAGAGGCAGAAACAAGCAACGAAAATACAGGTCAGAAATTTTATTCATTATTAGTATAAGACCGTTTTTCAATTTTTAACATTTAATATTTGCGATATCAAATATCTGTAAGGGTCATCAAAAATCATTTGAGAATTTGAAAAATAGAGAAAAAATCGTTTTGAACGTACAGTGATATTTTTGTTGGTTTTCAGGAGCTAATTTTTGAATGTTGAACAAATTAATAAGTTATTGACATAAAAGTGTACATATTATCGATTATTATATTGTATAATTTTGGATTGCTTTATTTACATTATTTTGACAGATAGGTAATAGAAAGAAAAGGGGTAAACAATCTTTATTGTCGTGACGTAGGGACTCTGTGTCTAATATATTGAGCTAGCCGAGGCATACAAAAAAATAGGAATTATAGGATTTAGAGACGCAGAGTAAAAAGTGCCGAATACGAATACAACAGTAAAGCTTCAAAATGACGACGGCAACGTTAGGGGCGGTGAAATAGCAAAGTTATATATCGAAGAAATAAAGGAGAAGAGATCACAGCAAATAAAAATATCATACCAACGTTAGGGGCGTTTCACAGCAATAATTATGACGCCCAACGAGCTTGAAAGGGTCTAGATCACACACACACACACGCGCGTGCGCGCACACGCACACGCACACACACACGTACACACGCACACACACGCACCTACACGCACACACGCATACACACGCACACACACGCACACGCACGCACGCACGCACCACGCACGCAGGCACTCACCACGCACGCACGCACGCACGCACGCACACACGCACACACATACGCAGACACACATACGCGCGCGACACACACACACACACTATATATATATATATATATATAATTATAACAGCTGCAGCAATATTGTCATTCGATAATGCTCCATAAATTATGACATAAAACTACGACAATTTTGATTAATTTGAAATTTAAAAACACATTAAAAATATCAGTAGTTATTTTCAAGGTGTAGAAACTAAGAGTAAGTTCTTTTTATTTACATGGCGATTGATTGCTTTCGTAAGTTTTCGTGAGTAATTACTTCCTTTTCCGACTGCGATACATTTTTATTATATAACACACGTTTTTGTATTTGCTTTATAATTATTCAGATACTAGATGAATTATGCAAGTTACTGTATATTCATTAGTTTTTTATCTTTATGCTTGTTTCTTCTTATATAAATGGTCCTCAAGTTTGTATTTAGTTAAGCATCAATTTAGTTTAGTGAAATCCACTTATTTTTTTAAAAGCCGTAAGTTATAAAGTTGTTTCTTCTACTGGTGTTTATAAATTGCTAGTCCAATATATAAAATAATAATTAATTCATTTTCACTACTACCTTATAATTGGTGCGCAGACTTGCAAAAAGTTGCATTAAACAACTTTTCTTTCTTAAAAAAATGTCTTCCACTGTGAAAAAACAAATTATACTAAAACCCATCGTTAATTTGTTTTTATCAGTATGTAGCTTTTTGTTAATAATCATAGTAACATTCTATTTCATATATATATATATATATATATATATATATATATATATATATATATATATATATTATATATAATGCATTGAAATAATAATTTAGACTAAGTGATCATTTCAAATCGAACTAATAATTGAAAGATGGAAAACATATATTCGAACCTGTATATTCGGTTTCACGATCGATGCGTTTACCAATTATGCCACCCGGACTGGTAGATCAACGGGCGTCTTTACGTGTTACCAAAGCCTCTCTGTGTATACAACAATGTTGATATATGGCATTTGGAGAATTCTAAATTCTTGCAACGAGTTCTTTATTAATTGCTTCATCTGTGCTTATTTAAACACATCTATTTCGATCAATTTTGTTATCTTGCATAAATTTATTCATAACATTAATGACATCTTTATCTGTTGTATGATCTGACAAAAGCTGGTAAAAGAAAAAGTCGTCGTGCATTTCCTGCTTCTTTTTGTTTCTAACAAATACCATAGATTTGCAATATCAGCGAATTTATTGACTTGTAACAGCAATGTTGAAAAATATCAGACAATAACGTCTGTTTTACATTATAAGCTAATATCAACGAATTGTCGATAAACTGTATTATTTGAAGAGCGAACGCGGTTAACGGTTTGTTTTGCTCCTGTCGTTACCTCTGTCATTATTTTGGCTGCAGACTCCATTAAAATTTTGTCAATCGTCTCCGCTGCACTATATTTTGCAATGAAAAATGACACGCGATACGAAACTTCCAGGATTTTTGATTGTCGCCTCCTGCCAAATCCCGCATTGCTGTTTAAGACCGATTTAAATTCTTAAGTTTCTTTTCAAAATAATGTATTAATTTATTTTTGTACTGATTGTAGTTTGTCTCAAAATGACGCTTTAACTTTGATGGTTTTATGCTTTCGTTTGTAGTTTTTCAAAACAAATAACGCAAAGTGGATAGGGGTTTTCATCTCCAGTCTGTGTGAATCGAAATTTAAAATATTTTTCGTCGTAGTTGCGAGTTTTTCTTGCTTTCCTCTTAACAGGTTTTTTTTTTAGAATTGAAGATGGTTCGCCTCCTTAATTTTATTATTTTCTATTTGTTGATTGCTACAACTGCTTTCTTTCGGTTTAGAAGTTACAGATTTCAACCTGTGATATAGAATCTTGAATGTCAGGGATATCAATTATATTTTGCAACAATCCTAATAATCCCGAATAACAAATTGTAATGTTTTCCGAATGTGCGATGGGTGTTTCTTATAGAATTTTTCCTGCTGGTTACGAATTTGTCAACAGAATTTTTCAATGGTTTTCCAGTTACAATTGATTATTTGAAGGGACAGTGCCCGTATATCTTATTTACCGACTAACAACTTGTTTGTGTTTTGAATGTGAAACAAAAAAATGTGCGAACAGCGTTTTCATCACCTGAAGAAGCTGTCCAAGCCTTTCAAAATCATGTATTTGAGATTCCAACTTCCGAGTGGAAATAATGTTTTGAGAATTAGCTTGAACGCATACGAGAATGTATAAATTTTATATTTTCAAACTGAGTAGTAATTTCTTCCAAAAAAATATTTTTCCTTCTTAATTGTTGCAGAGATGTAAAAGGTGGTTTTTATATTAACTTGTATTTTTACAGTTACCTAAGAGTTTGCGAAATCAGCATTTTAGGTTTCTTATTAGTAGCAATTATGGCCAATTGTAGTTTTCTTGAATATGCCGATGTTCGTATAATGTTTAATATAATATTTGCTAATTGTGCCGAGGCTAAACGAATGTACGCAGAAACTTTTCCTAATTGGGTTGTACATTGAAAAACAGGTTAAAACGGCAACTCACAATATAATGCTAGATCAAATATGTTAGGTGCTGACATTAAAAAATATTCTAAGAAAGACCAACAGCTCATAGAACAGCCTAAGTAGAAAAAATAACTCTGACAGCAGAGTTGTCCTAGAGCACAATATAAGTCGATCAAGTGCGTAGAGAACCCTTAAAGGAACAATTGATTCATCCTCTACGTTATTAAAGGATTCGGGGTTTAGCAAAAAAAACGGGTATCTGCAACGAGTCGAATTATGTAAGTCGTTGGTTAATGGACAGGAATTCGAGGTCCGAACGTAATTTTGTTTACCGACAAAGCATGCTTTACCTATGGTGAAATATTGAACTCCATAACGGTTATGTGTGGGGCTGATGAAAATTCTTACGAGAAAACATCAAACAATCTTACTTAAAGTTTATGGTTGTATAATTGGTGATCATCTGGTAGGATCCGTGTTTGTCCTATCAAAATTAATTAAATGGAGATCTTTGGCAAAAATTTTTCAAACAGCGGTTGCTAGATGTTGTTAAAAAGTTACTATTTTTATCAGATAAAGAACGATGTTTTGAATAATAGCATACCTATGCTCATTTCAGCATTACATACATGGATTCTTTAGAGGTGGACGGAGGATATCTAGAGGAAGATCGGTAACTTAGCCACATCACCAGGAAAATTATAATCTATCGGACTTTGTGCATGAAGATATTCAGAAGCATTAGTACGATCGATCTGTAGAAAACGTACACTTGTAGCAAATAAAACGTATGTAATGCAGTGCGAAATAATCTCGCATTGAGTAAACTTAGAAGCTTGATTGAAAAAAAAGGTGATCATTTAAACATTTACTTTAAAATTTTTTCTTAGTTTTAGCGAATAAATTTATGAGCTTAAAATGCTTATTAGTTTGACTCTGCTTTTTACCGCAATAGTTAACGTAAAGAGGTTATTTATTAAAAAAATAAGGAAAAAATAATTTCTTAATAAAAATTTAACTGCTAATAGGCATTATTTTAAAAGCAAGCACATGTCAAAAATGAACAATGTAATTTAAAGAAAACAAATCCTGTGATAAAAGGCAATGTGTGTTTTGATAAAATTGTATGTTCAACTTCGGATGGAAATTTTTTTAATTAAGTATTGTCTTATTTAAGCATCAGGAATATCCCAACATATAGAATCATCGTTATTAATCACCTTGTAAATGAAGAAATATTAATCATTAATAAAGTAATGCATACTGGAAACTATAGAAAAGCTTTGGAACATTTAACGGAAATAAGCATTTTACGTACCTCATTAAATTCATGCACAGTTAGTAGAATCTTCCTTCCATTTGACTTTTCAATCATCGAATTAATTTCTTTAACACCAGTGTTTGCCGGTAAAATTACGTGACTGCACTGACAAGAATTTTCGGCATCTTTAATTCGACTGTAATAACAAATTAAATTTGAAGTCGTTTTTTTGCTCGTACACACATTGTCCGATATGACAGAGGCAACTACGGCAATAAGAATAAACAAAACTCGCACTAACAGCATAGTCAACGATATTAGATTCCTATCTTATTATTATATGGTTTAATAAATATAAAAAAATTAAAAATTAAATAACAACGCGTATGGTTTCATAGAAATAGAGGTAAGTGTGTATGGAATTAAATCGTTATTACTACAGAACGAAATTGAGAGTGGTTTCACTTTTTATCAGAATCAGATTCGGACCATCTGATTCATCTGGTCGCCGAAGATTGACTACCGTTGCTTGACCACAACCCACAACAAGAAGACAATTTATTATTGATATCTTTAAGGTTACTAGTTTTGAAAGGCGATAAATGTACGACGCGCTCTTTACTAATTAATTTTTTATAAATAAATCCTGAATATACGTTTTATTAAATATTAAAATATGACTATAATTGCCATTTACAATTTAAAAGTATAATCGACGATGCATTATAATTCTGCGATGAAAGAATTTTGAGGTGTAAACGATAACTATACGTACAAATAATGTGCAAAGGTGCGTACTCAAGTGTCGCTTAATTTTTTGGTATTTAGAGTTGCAGAAGCAGGTTGTGGCATCATACTTTCGAAAAAATATAAATAATTTTAACATTTGCATGAGATCGTTTTAATATTTAAAAATTTTTTGAACTTTATAATTTATACATATGTGCAAACTTGTTAACAGTGTCGCAGCGCAGAAGTGGTGATACCAAAATTATGTACACACATATATATATATATATATATATATATATATATATATATATTGCTATGATAAGGGGGTTATTTAGGGGTATATTGAGTCATAATGGTTACACAATACATGTAAATAGTAGTAGGAGTTAGAAAACCACATTTATTTAGCATGAAAATACGTAATTTGCAAATTATGCAAAGCGCAAACATTTAACACCCTGTATAAGGATTGCAGTTGACTTTAATTAATGCTGCGAAGCATATCATTCAACAATAAACACGCATTCAGCAAAAGAAATAACTCTACACGCAGTCAAACTTGTCTTAAACCAAAAGTACTCATAAATTGTAAATCGATACGCGTTAAATGCAGTAAAAAGCTAGAAAATCATGATACAATTCACATTAAACATGCGATAGTGTGTGGTGTTGTTTTTTAAAAGAAAGTATTAGTGGCAGGGAAATATAACAACAACGCACCTTGCCGGCTAACTGCTGGGGTTCGTTGGAGAGCACTATAGGTGTGGGTTTATGTATGAATAAAATTAGGGCCACTTAATGCAGAAAATTTAACGAGAATATAAATCTCAAACGAATAACTTGACTAAATCGGAAATATTTTGGGCACCACCTGTTTCGGTAATAGACGCAGTGACACATCCAACTGGAAACAGGAAAATTGAGTGTAAATCAAGCGTATGTAAAAGATATCAATTATTATAAATAAAGTAGTCGAGAGGTTAATTTTTAGCGTATCACATATAATGCCATTTCAAATAATATTGAATACAAGCTCTCATGCTCGAGTAATTCAAATAAATAAATATGTAAGTCATAAAAAGTGATTATTATAAACTTCAAGAGTGTGCGACTATCAACGGAGTTACCATGGTTACCTCGTTGTTACAAACAAAACATAAACGTTTCGTATATGTGGATTTCAGTTGTGAAAAATTATGGTAACAATAATTTAAGCAATAGAGTAGATTAATACATTTCCAGTTGATAATAATATTACGTACGCTATTTTAATCTTGTAAATATTTAAATATAACTTCAAAGAACTTCAATTTATACACACAAATACATGTTATAGGAATCTACCAACACCTGATTCTTCTGACAGGCTGATAGTAGCATCAAAAAAAACTAAATAAGATAAGGAAAGAGATATACGACTTTGTTATCCGTTAGCTTCGTATGCTGAACACGACCCTTGACGGTGTATAACAGATGTGCATCCGGGCGTGTTATGTTACAATACAGATGACCAGGGTTTCCAAGATCGACGATAAGTGTTTGAAAATAGATTCAGAACTTGTTTTACCAGGTGACGATACGGGAATGTTACTTCCGCAATATTTGTTGTGCTGTATCAAATCTCCTGTCCAGATTTATCTGGGTTTTCAAACATCCAAGTTCCAAACTTTAAAAATTTCAAACTCCCAAAAGTTTCCTAAGGTAATCAATACAAACGGAATTACAATAGAGCAAGATAAACGTATAATAAGATATTATTACTAAATACTTACCCTGTATTAGGGGAACACGATAAATAAGTACCCGCAGGTACTTGATGAGATAAAGGTGGCTTATTAGCCACGAGTGCTCACGGCACCATCAAATCCAAAAATGAATATCAATTCGCCTTATATGAACTAGTTTGAAAGATAGCGCGTCCGCTCTTATCAAACCTTCACGTGTTTAACAACTCTATAAATGTTAATCAATATTCAAAATTAAATTTATACTGGGCGATACGGAATTGTAGGCCGATATAATAAGATATTAAAGAATTAAATAAAAGAAGCATTTGTAAATGCTACAAGTGAAAGCAGATAGCGTTGTGTCTTGATAAGAAACGCATCCTTCGAAATAAATACGTTTCGGAAACGCAAAATGTAAACAGAAATATGTTAATTTACGTCACTTAGTCTACGTTATCTTCTGCATGGAATTAATACAAATACCAAAGTATTATCTAGACAAACAAAAGCCATAAGTGAAATTACACGCCAAGACGAATCGGAAATTTCTGTAACAACATTAATACAGACGGTCTAAAATAAATACAAACTAGAAATCCACTGGTATCTACGTGATCAAGAAATCGTTCCGACAAGTTATTATCAGAGATATACCTGTAAAAACCCAAAATAACCAAAACAACCGATGGTTGGTCGTAAACTTTGAACAACAGCACAGATAACCAATGAATTTTTAGACGGGGCGTAGACTATATAACATGCGAATTTGATAAGCAGACAGTCTTAGTTCGAACCGAGCACAAGCCATATCACTCATACTCAAGAATCTACGCGACGAGTAAATATTAAATAAATAATAGTGAAAATCATATGAGACAAGTTTCGCCGTTTGCTGGAAAACGTGAGAAGAAATTAATTAATTAATTAAGGTTAAATATTTATAATTTAGGGCTCCAAATGAGATTACATAACGGCTCTAAGTGAGATTACGAAATTCTAAGGGACATTACGTAAATTTAAGAGACATTACAAAAATCTAAGTGAGATTACGAAACTTTAAGTGACAGTACGGAAATCGAAATGACATTAAGAAAATCTAAGGGAGATTAAGAAAATATTAGATTATTGATTAAAAGGGGTAAAGCTTGGATACTTTACATGTGATTTTCCAATGCTCCACCCAAAGGTACTACATTGAAACTTGGAGACTAAATAAATTGATAATATTGGGACAAAGTCCGATCGAGAATATTGGCAAAGGCGCACAAAACAGAGGATTGTTTTAATTGAATGGAGCAACTCAACTGAATGTGACATTGGGGTACTGATCCACAGCACGCAGCAGAAAGACCCACAAGGAAAACTACAGGTTAGAACTATCTAGCATAAGGCATTATTTTCTCTTTATTATTTTGAACATTGATCATATTATATACCTGAATATTTTATGTAGAGAGTCATCAAAAATTTATTTTATACCTGAAAAATTTCGTAAAAAAGGGGAAAAATCTTGAACGTTCAGGGAACTTTCCAGTAGATACAACGTCATTTTGCCGACTTTAAAATAAGGAAAGGGAGCTTTAATTTTTGGGGATAAACAATTTAAAATTTATTGTTAATTGATTCAGGGGCTTATTTTATCATACAGTAAAACAAATTAAGCTGTGAAGTGTATATAATTTTTTTTTCTTTCTCATTATACAAATATTAATCGACTTTGTTTTATCATTCAAAGCAGGCAAAGTATTAAGGAAAAGGGGATAAATTATTTGATTATCGTAACGTTGTGCACTCTGTGTGAATTAAACTGGGCGTGCCGAGGCATATTTAAATTTTAGGATATTAAAATACATAGAGCGGTGGTGATCAGAAGGAGATTGAAAGTATAATCACATCGACGTGCAGCGTTTTCATATATATATATATATATATATATATATATATATATATATATGATATATATGATTGACAAAAATGCTAAACGTAATTGAAAGTTAGGTTTATATATGGTACTGTACACGAGTTAGATTTGTAAATTTCCCAATTATAGCCATCGGCCTCGGTAGCGTAATTGGTAAACGCACAGTTCCGGCAAAACTGAGATGCAGGTTCAAATTCTGTCCAAGGCCTTATATTTTCCTTCTTTCAATTACTAGCTCGATTTGAAATGATCATTTGGGCTTTACTTAAAAAGTCTAAGTTATTATTTCATCTTATTAATTTCAATACGTTAGTATTTATCAATTTACCTTGTGTAAAAAACTACTTATAATATTTATATATTAATACTTGGCTTATAGCCGTGATTTTGAGCGTTACTTCCTGTCTATATCTGACATAAGTCAAAAACTTGACAATTTCAGATATGATTGACAAAAATGCTAAACGTAATTGAAAGTTAGGTTTATATATGGTACTGTACACGATTTAGATTTGTAAATTTCCCAATCATAGCCATCGGCCTCGGAAGGCGTAATTGGTAAACGCACAGTTCCGTCAAAACTGAGATGCAGGTTCAAAGCATGTCCAAGGCCTTATATTTTCCTTCTTTCAATTACTAGCTCGATTTGAAATGATCATTTGGGCTTTACTTAAAAAGTCTAAGTTATTATTTCATCTTATTAATTTCAACACGTTAGTATTTATCAACTTACCTTGTGTAGAAAATTACTTATAATATTTATATATTAATACTTGGCTTATAGCCGTGATTTTGAGCGTTGTTTCCTGTCTATATCTGACATAAGTCAAAAACTTGACAATTTCAGATATGATTGACAAAAATGCTAAACGTAATTGAAAGTTAGGTTTATGTATGATACTGTACACGATTTAGATTTGTAAATTTCCCAATTATAACCATCGGCCTCGGTAGCGTAATTGGTAAACGCACAGTTCCGGCAAAACTGAGATGCAGGTTCAAATCCTGTCAAGGCCTTATATTTTCTTTCTTTCAATTGCTAGAGCGATTTGAAATGATCATTTGGGCTTACTCAAAAAGTCTAAGTTATTATTTCATCTTATTAATTGCAATACGTTAGTATTTATCAACATTTACGGCTTTATTAAAAATACTTAAGTTATTATTTCATCTTATATAATATTCAATCTTGATTTTCACTTACTTTGAAACTTTTAATCAATATTTATATATAAATTGCTAGACATTTCTTGTTTTTCTACACTTTTTATAATAATGTCATTTTCATTTAATCTTAAAGAGATATAAATTCAAATTTATACTCTGCTTTTGAAGCATTGAAAATTGAAATAATGTGAAATTTAATTTATTATATAGAACTAATGTTATTAGAAAACGGTCCACTAGACCGAAACATGTCATAGCAATTTATATAATAAAATTGGAATTCAAAACGTTTTCAATTGATTCATTTAAAGTGACCAACATCCAAGAATAAAACAAAGATATATATATATATATATATATATATATATATATATATATATATATAGTTAATAAGATGAAATAATATCTTAGACTTTTTATGCAAAGCCCAAATGATCATTTCAAATCGAGCTAGTAATTGAAAGAAGAAAATATAAGGTCTTCGACAGGACTTGAACCCGCATCTTAGTCGTTCCTGGACCATGCGTTTACCAATTACGCCACCGACACCGATGATAATCGGAAAATCCACAAATCTAAATCGTGTACCCAACTTTCAATCACGCTTAGCTAAACGTGATTGAAAGTTGGGTTTCGGTGGCGTAATTGGTAAACGCATGGTCCGGGAAAGACTAAGATGCAGGTTCAAGTCCTGTCCAAGAGCTTATATCTTTGTTTTTCAATTACTAGCTCGATTTGAAATGATCATTTGGGCTTTGCATAAAAAGTCTAAGTTACTATTCCATCTTCTTAACCGATAACACGTTGTTCCCCAAATCTAAACACATACACGTTTTATAGTGGTTGTGTTGCCTAAGCAAAAATAAAAAAAAATCCAGCGGAGTAGAAAGAGCATTATTTGATGTACTGAATGCAACCGATATTGTAGCCTTTGTGAAACTGCAATATGCTACACCACTGGTAAGTTATTGTGCGCAGCTTGTCAAATGACATTGTACTCTTCTTAAAGTAATTTTGCTATAAGTACTTGAAGGTTCCGGTTACAGAAACTGTGCCCATATTTACACGTCCACTATTTTCACCACTTGTGATTATCGAAGTTTACGCAGCACACCTATAGTTCAGCTTTTTAGCTCATTGAAACATGCAAGTCATTCTACCAGTTCATCTATATAGAACTTCTTCAAGGTGCATGTCTATTCAGAATGCTATTATTTCGTAACTGTTTACATTTTTTTAGTTAAAATACTTGGAAAATACCTTAAAATATTACAACTTGCATACTCACCGAAACTTTATTTAAATATTTCTCGTTAAGTGCACAGTACAGAATATGCCTGTTTGCCTCCAATGCAACGATATACAAAACTAATCTTTCATAATTTCGGAAAAGGTAGCATAGAAACTAAACCTATTTTAAAGTACAATGGTTTAGAGTAAAAAATACGCTCTAAAGGTTAACGTATCTTAGTCCGCAAATCTGTTAGTTAAAATTAAAACAGTGGGACTACTTTTATAAAACCTTTCTATTCAATGATACCAACTTTCCGCGCAGGTGGATTTTTTATGCTCTGTGGTTAGTTGGCAAGCAAAAAATGAAAATGTCATTTTCGACTACTTTTTAGTCACATAAATTGAAAGAGTTCATAGATCTATTCTTTAAAATTACTAAGCTTTATATGAAACTTTAAGATAAAGACATTTTAGTAATTTGCAAGGGGTCATTCTATAACCATCAGTTTGATTTGTTAGTTGCTAAAAGGTTAAAATTAACATCGAAGCTATAAACTTCTAATCCACAATGAAATATCAAATTTTTATTTATACCAGGATCTAATCAAGGACTTCAATCTTACATCTATTTTTGTTAAAAGTTGCAAGCAACCTGAAAGTGCGAAAAATTGAGATATAACAATCTAACTATAAAAAGATCACATTATATAAGCTGAACAATGGTTATTTACGTGAATGCACAAGATATATTAGGTTTTATAGGATTATTCAATGCAAATTTTGTTAGGAAGCAATGTTTGATATGTCAAAAGTAAAATTTCCTAATTAAATAAATTCCACAAAATGTGTGTTCTAAATGCATTATATGTACTTCTTTTACACTCACGTTATATCTTATACATACAGTATGGAATAGCCAAATGGAGAATAAATTCATTATTTCGGTAACTGTACATATTTATAGAAAATCCCGAAACACTTCAAGTTTAGATTATGAATTGACATCCTGCAACGAAAAAATATGATCCCTACGTTGAACCCCCTTCGAGTGACATTTACAACTCCCAATTTTTTAATTGGGAAATATGGGCTTGTGATATATTGTTTGAAAGGAGTCTTAATTCTCTATTCAGAAATGTTATTGTTTTCACATTTAGTGCAAAAATTAACTTAAAAAAATAAAATCATCAGATTACCAAAATTTGCTACAACACACTTAAAACTATAAGAAATACTGTTTATGCGTTCATAATTTAAAAAACAAAACAACAATATGAATATCAATGAAGTAGATGTTCAAAATGCTCGCTGCGAAAAGTCTTGGCAATATCCTCATCTTAAATAAAAATGTCTTCTAATTTTATGTAACATCTCAGGCGTGACTGACCTAATTGCAAGCGTTATTCGTCATTTTAAGTCATCTAAACGAAGGAGTTTAGTTTTGTACTCAATGCTCTTCACATACCCCCATAAAAAGAAGTCTAATAACGTAAGATCAGGTGATCGTACTGGCCATTCTATCGACCCTCGCCTCCCAATCCACCGATTTGAAAATGTTACATCGACGTACTTCTGGACATTACGTTGGTTATGGACGTGTTGGAACCATATTGTATTTGCTGAAACTTAAGGGTTTCCTGGATTAGAATATAAATTTGCCAATGCTGGCACATTATTTTCGGGTAGTTGCCCTCAATAAAAAAAGGACCAATGATATGGTTTCCAACAATCCCTGCTCAAACATTAACCTTGTGAGGATATTGCGTATGTTCTTCTCTCATCCAGTGAGAATTTTCGGTTAACCAGTAGCGGAAATTTTGACTATTAGCATGACCGTTAAGTGTAGAAGTGCACTCATCAGAAAACATAACATTTTCTAATTGGATAACATTGTAATCCAACATTTCCATCATTTGTTCACAAAAATAAGTTCACACTAGATAATTTTTTGATATATAGCATCTTTCATTGGTTCCCAACGTCTGAGCATCATGTAGCTATACATTTACAGCTATTATATTTAATGCTATAATTATAGGGTAGTTTAGGGGTAGGTTAAGTCAAGGGGTCGTGGAATAAATAGAAGAAACTTCCAGTTAACAAAAGCATATAATTACAGATATTATTAGAGTAAATAGGTCACTATACATATTGTTAGTTGAGAGCACACTGTATATAAAAACACATGAGATTAAACGCATAAGAAATAGAAATATCCAAGAGTAGTTAGAACTTAAGATAAGATTTGAAAACGCAACAAATTGCATCAAAATGAAAGCGACAGAAAACCTATATGAATTGGCTTTATGAATATTTAATAAGTGCGTTAAATATATCATCATATAGGCAGTCTAAATTATACATTATTTGAAAATCGTACGTGACATAAAGAATTACATTTGTTCAAAAATCCAATATTAACTAGGAAATAAACAAGTACCTGATTATTTCGGTTTAGATTAGAATAAGTAATAAACACTGAATACGTGATTTAATGAACGGAAAGTCTTGGGATTTCTCAATTTAATACCATGATATGTAAATGAATACGTGATAAGCTGCATTCATCCGAATATTTGAACTATACAATTGCTGAAATTTCCGGAATACACAAAGATAAAGGCAAAGGTGTCGTCCCAACACGTGAATGAACGAATGGAAAACAAGGGAGGTACGGTTTTAAATACGATAACAATTAAGCGACGAGTTTAGTATACATTTTAAACTGGGCTACGACGATACTCTGAAGTGCTAAATTATTTACGTAACCAGTGATACGAAAGTTAAATTAAAATCATTTTGAAAAGTGTACGAATTGTGCAAGTGTCAGCCGATCGATTATACACGTAAGTAAATAAAGACTTAATAAAAATACATTTCTAACCTAAATAAAACAGGGCTCTGGTGAATTACTTCCTGTTAATTACTTCCTGTAATTACTCTGGTTAATTATTTTTTGGTAATTACTTCTTGTTAAATACTGACATGGTAAATGTTCTATTACTGTCTTGTTAATTACGGACATGGAAAATCTTTATTTACTGATATTTAAATTGAATCTTAAATGGGATTTTAATTTATGGAATTGGATTCTAATAACGATTTGGATAGTATTTTGGTTTTGATGTCGACTTCCAAATTCGACTCTAAATATTCAGACTGGGCACGAAAACTTTTGGGGATGCAGAGGAACTACAGAACCGTTCCAGGTTAGCGATTTTGATATAATTTATTACTAAAACTGTTTTAATTCAATATTTTTCGTATATCTAAGAGTCAACAAAATAGTAGTTTTATTGATTAATTTGCATCTTGAAACGTTTTAAAAGGTCTCTAAATATAAACAAAAAGGCTAGTTTTGCTGGCTTCAATTTCTTAAATCTGGTATATGTAAATATTCTGAAAAGGGGAAGATTTTAAAAGTTGTAAATATTTAATCATTATATTGTGTATTGTAGAATTGTTTTATTTAATTGAATCGGCTAGGTGAGGCAAAGAAAATCCATAACTTAACATTTCACATCATTGGTGCTTGGTTGATCAAAGAGGCAAATAAAAATATCATAGCATTTTATGATAGACCCAAATCGCGTGGCATAATATAAAGGGGATAACACAGCATTTTATGACGTTCTCGTAGGGGCTTGTTGATTATAATAAGAGTAACATAGCATTTTAAGACATGCCCAACCGTGGGGCTAAAAATTAATATCAAAGGGGCTGGAGTATCACAGCAATATATATATATATATATATATATATATATATATACATACAGTGTGTCCAAGATAAGGATGAACAGCATGGGGATCTCGGAAACCGTAAAAGTTACAAAAACAGTTCAATTACAAAAAGGTTGTGCAATTTGACGATCAATAATATGCTGTTGAGAAAATTCCAAAATTTGGCCTACTTCCGGAAATATTTGAAAATATCCGAAATATCGCAATTCTGTTTCTATTATTTTTTTGAAATTATTTGAAACAATATAAACAACAAAATGCATTTTATCATTACCACTATTTTAGATGTACAAGATAGCGTTTGCAAATTCTGTATAGAATGTTTTGTTTCGAAGAAGTGATCATTAACTTTATTTCTTATATGACCAGTAAAAAATACTTTACTAAATAGTGTTTTCTACTGCAAATTCAATGATGTATGGCATGGTATGACTGCCACGTGTTTATTCGCTTTATTCGTCGTAACTGGGATGGTATAGTGTAAGTTTTACGCATTTAGCTTAAAACAAAATTACCTTCAATCTTGTTATAAACTAACGCTTTAATCTTAATTCGTTGTATTTGTCTTAAAAACCAATCTTTTTTCTTACAATTGTTGGGATGAGTGTTTTTCTGCATTTGCAAAGTGATAAATAAAGCAATTAAAGCTTTAAATTAATCATATCAATAGACTTTTTACATAAATTCAATTTAAATAAATAATTTTCTAAAATAGACGAGATTAAGAAAGAAGTTTCGGGAGAATACGTCCGTTTCGTATGAACTAATTAATAAAAAAACGTTAATTCCAAGACGGGGCCGGAACATTAAAAACCCATAAAATGTAATAAAAATTGATAAAAATTATTTATTACCTTTCGTAATTACTGGATTAGTATGCGACGCCACAATAACCTTAGGTGTTAAACAAATCCAGCAGCGCACTAATAAGTGGAACGCGCTAACGAGGTAATAAAACATGACAAGGTGAACGTTAGTAAGAAATTCCCATAAAATTACGTGAGGTAAGCGTGTATTATCTGGAATGAAATCACGTAAACATTACTATATTCTAAAAAATAGATAATTTTTGTATATATAAATGGAAGCGTTTATTAAATAGATACATTCATAAATTTGATCGCGAAAAGTAATCGCAAAAATTATTTCGAAGCTGTTGTTTTGAAGTATGCAATACGCATATCGTAATTTAATAATTAAAATGGAACAGTGAATACAGAAGTTAGTTTTAAACGTAACCTGCGTAAATATAAAAATTGGTGACTGCAATTATTTGATTTTGTAATATACAATGAAGATGTAAAATGTTTCGAAATAAAAAGCTATTTAAAGTTTTATTGAATAATTAAACCGGCACGTTGGTTTCTAAATGGAAAGGTAAATAATATGAAGATTTGTAAAGTGGGATTTAACGTTAATTAAAGAATATAAGCAGAAGATACCGTTGATTACAAATTGGAAAAGCGCTTCTTGGATTTTTGCAAGTATTACTCTTAAAACATTGTTTGTAACTAATAATTATTTAAAGTAGAATAGGTCTTAATTATATAATAATTTTTTTTGTAAGGGTATTTATTTTAATAAATCATCTATCTAGGATTTTTTGGTCAAACAAACCTTACAAGCGTGAGAATCAAAACTAGGTAAACTATCCATAAGCGAGGAGATTTTAGTTCTGTAAATTGTATGCAACATAAGGTAAGAAACATTTTTAAGTAAATAAGTTTGTTTGAAGGAAACGATGTTGTAAATGTTCTATATGCTTCTGTATAATAGAAAATATTTTATAGTGTATAAATGCTTTGTGATAGTGCTGTGCTTGATTTCTTTTATAAACTCCAACATTTCCGTTGAGCTAGCCAGGTAAAGTAAAGTTTGAAAGGAAGGTAAGTCAACAACTTCAAATTTTACAATTTGCTGTATCTGTATCACAGCACACTTTTAGCGACGTCCAACAGAATTTCATCACCTCGACACGCATCTTTGGCCAATAAAAATTTATTCGAATAACCACTTCCTTTTGTGATCTAGGAACTAAATATTTCTATTACCTCACATTTAATGAAAGCGGTAAATTTGACGAAAGAAATTTAAAATAATTATTTCAAATCGAGCTAGTATTTGAAAAATGGGAAATATAAGGTCCCAGACATAACTCGAACCTGTATCTTAGTCTTTCGTATAGTCTGCAAAAGGTTAGAGTCCTGTCCGAGACCTTATATTTTCCATCGATTTGAAATGATCATTTGGACTTTGCATAAAAGTCTAAGTTATTATTTCATCTTATTAACTATAATACGTTAGTAGTTATCAAGTTACCTTATGTAATTAATTACCTAATATATTTGTAATTTGTCTATATTTATATATACATATAAAGTGAAAATAATTATGATCTAAATATTTGTAATAAAATTGATTTGTGGGTTTGAGGTCTCTGAATTAAGTTGAAAACTCTTTTTTATGGCTTAAATTTTCGAATTTATTTTAAATTCTTGATCACAGGCTATATAGTTGAAAACGAGCATAACGAATATAATAAAAATCTTGGAAAACTTGTAAAACTAACAAAATTAAAAATTTTTAAATATAAATTGTAAACATTAAACTTGTATATACATCAATTTGATGTCATAAATTTTGTTAAAAAATTATTTGTTTCATAGGATATAAGATGAGAGTATCGATTGTATGCGTGTGTGTGAGTGTGCTTGTATATTATGTGATGTGAGTGTATAGTGTATGAAAGTTTGTGCCTGCGTGTGTGTGTATGTTTAGTTTATTTTTTGTCATTAATTTTGTTCAAAATTTAATAAATATGTGTATATGGAATTTAAGTTACTAATATCTGTTTTCTTATTTATTGTATTTTTAGTTTTATAAATATGATACATTTCCAAAAAGATTTTTTTTGATCTGTTGCTTTCTATTTTTAAAATGTTTGGATTTTTAAAATCCATACTGTGATTTGTATCTATTACGTGTGTGGTTAATGCACATGCTTTTGGTTTAATAGTAATATCACTTTTATGTAGGGCTATTCTTTGTTTTAATAGTTGAGAGGTGTGCCCAATATACGAGTGAACGCAATTTAAACAATTAATTTTATATAATAAATTTCTCTGGTTTATTTTAGATATTTTGTCTTTAGTTTTAGTAAAAATATTTTGTAATGTTAGTACGTTACGCTTAGCAAACTTTATTTTTTCATTTTTAAAAACTTTTATTAATTTTGGTGTTAAATGTTGAATATATGATATTGTTATGTAAGTGAATAAATAATTGATTGGTAGTTTTGACTATTGTCATTTAATTTGTTTGTATTAGGATGAAATTGTTCGGAGAGTAATTTTTTTATTAAATGAATTGGATAACTGTTAGTTCTTAATATACTAGTAAGGATTTTTATGTTTTTTGGGTACAAAGAGGGATGAGAATTTTTTTTTAGTTTTTGTTTCAAACCTAATATTATATTAATTTTTGTTGCTAGTGGATGGTAAGAATAAAAATAACTCTCTGAATGTATTGCTTTTTGATGACAATCTAAAATAATTTTGTTTTTATTGTTTCTTATTAGTAACGTGTCAAGGAATGGAACTGATCTGTTACATTCTTTTTCAACCGTAAATTGTGTGTGTGGATTATAATTATTAAATATATATAAAGTTTTTTCTATTTTATCTTCGGGAACTGCTGTTATGGTGTCATCGACAAATTTTTTAAGAAAAGGTATTTTAAATGGTAAAATAGCTATGACATTGCCCAATAAAGTACTCATAACTAGATCAGCAAGTATTGGACTGATGTTTGAACCCATAGGGCATTCAAATATTTGCTGAAAAAAATTATTATTAAAACTAAAGTAACTACTTTAAAAAATAAAATCTATTATATCTAAAAAAAAGTTTTTTGTTAATTTTGCAGTTCAATTCTATTTTATTCCAAATAAGCGATAAATTTTGTTTTACTAAGTCTTTAGGTATGTTTGTGAATAATGAAACTACATCTAAACTAATTAATACATAATTTTCAGGTAATTGAAAGTTGTTTATAAACTCAGAGAAATCAAATGAATATTTGACATTGTACTTATTTTCCAAACTGGTTTTTATAATTTCTGAAAGATATTTGGATAAACTTTCAGTTGAAGAATTGTTGGATGGTACAATTGGTCTTAATGGATTTCCGAGTTCATGAATTTTTGGAAGTGCATATAGTCGAGGTGCAGTGCTGCTGTAATTATTAAGTTTTTGGCATCTGCTAGACTTATAAAATTTTTATTTTTTAATGTTCTTATAATACATAAAGATTTCTTTTGAATTGAACATGTGAGATCCTTCTTTAATTCTTTATATGTCATTTCATCATTTAATAGATCGATTAATTTATTGGTGTAGTCTTCTTTGGACATTAACACTGTTGTGTTGCCTTTATCAGCTTTACAAATAATTAAATTACTGTTTTCTTTCAAAAATTTTTGGCATTTTATAAATTTCATTAACATTTTTGGTTTCCTTTTCGAGTTATCGTGAATAAAATTTGTAATGATATTAGTAACATAAGCTCTGTACAAATCTTTCTTTTCTTCGTTATTAGTATTTTGTATAACATCTTCTAATTCGGCTAAAAGGTTAGAAATTAAGTTGCTATCTATTTTTGGATTAACACTAAATTTTGATCCTAATGACAAAAATTGTTGTATATCAAGTGGAATTTCAAGATCACCAATATTTTTCTGTTGTTCAACGATGCTAGTTTGATGTTCAGACTTGCCCAGAGATAGGAAAAAAAGAGGTAGATGTAGGCCTAGATCAGATTAATGCACGCAGATAGTGAAATATGCAGACTGGAAATTTCAGGGAAATGAGTAGGTTAGCTCAGAATAGGAAACAATGAACGTACGCGTCTAACCAGTTCCAGGACTTAAGATTTAATGATGATGAAAAAACAATCGTTTCGGGAGAATTTGATTTAAGTTTTACGTTAAATATTTTATGGTGAAGTCGGATTTGAATTAAACAAAAAAGTTTTTTAAAGGTCAACATAATAATGATTATGGGCCATATTACAATTATTTAATATTCCAATTCACGTATAATAGCATTATACTACATACCTATGTTGAGAAGTGATCAATTATAAATCGAGCACTTTTATATCCTTAGGAGCGAAGCGCTGAAGGATATAAGGTGCGAGATTTATAATTACATTTCTCAATAAAGGTATATATAGGATTTTTTTTTACTACTAACACTAAAACGTACAAATTTTGTTAGTTTAGATCGTTATGTTAACAAGTCAAATTAATTTTTTTTAAGTTTTTAAAATTATAAAAAGTTGATTGATTTTGTTAAATGTTAGATTACTTCAAGTAGTTTTAATTGAATTAAGTATTATATATAAAGTAGAAATGGGTGATAGTGGCTCAGAAGTAGAAATAAATGGGACCCCACCTGAGCATGCACAATTTGTAAACAGTGTTAGTTGTGATTTGTTGCCGGATAAGTCTAGAAAATTGTATATATGTGCTTACACTCAGTTCAAAGAATGGTGTGAAAAAAAGAAAGGTACAAAAATATCAGAAAAATTGTTTTGACTTGTTAGTAAGTTAATATAGATAAATATTAAAAGTTTGTGGTTACTGATTAATTGGTTTGGAAGTTTAACACAGGTAATGTATCAAACTAAAATATTTTGATTGGTAGTATTAAACGTCATGCGACTAGAATAGTAGGCGTTTTTCATTATTGACTTAAGTACTTTGTTATTATTTACCTAGGGAGAGAATAACTACTTCTCATTCAAGCAATGGAGTAAATAATGGCCACTTACTCAAGTTAGTAGTAATAAAAGGTGTTTATTATGTAAGGTGTGATATTAAGCATCTGACGAGTTCTTAGCTGAAGGTTGTCGCTAACTTCAAGCACATCGTGCATATTTTCATGGCAAAATGTGAACCATATAACAGGTACGTTGTATATACGTGGGCAATCATTTTTTACCGCATTTGATGTCAATTGTATCTTGGTCTTGCCTTTCTTCTTAAATATTTCAAGTTCAGTTATGAAGGTTTTAAAGGCGAATGGAAATGTACGTATCTGTGGCGACTTTAAATTACGCTAACCCAAATTTACTAGTTCAACGCTTTCCTTTGTATAGAATTGAAAACCTTTTTACGCATTTATAAGGAGGTACTAGATTTTCTAAAATTATCTTTCAGAAGCTTGTCAGCAAGTTCTTCTGACAGGAGGACACTGAAATTGGTTACCATCATAAGAAACTTGTAGACGATTATATTGAGATAACTAGTGGTCCTAATATTTTTTATGAAACATCCCCTTTCCAGGAGTCGTAGCTTCCTAGGTGATATATTGGTCACAGGGGAGAATGATAAAGAGCACTTTGACTGTCTGGAAAAAACTTGTAAACGTTTACAAGCAAATGGGCTTAAAGCAGAAAAATAAAAAATGTTTTTCTTTCAAAAATCTATAAATTATTTAGGTCATTGTATAGAACAAACCGGATTACATTTATTCAAATTGTGTTCTACGGAACCCTGGGATTCCAATACATAAAACATTCATACTGTATAGAATATTCATCAAAATTATGAAAAGAATAAAAAGGCACTCTAACAATGGGACAACGATTAACTGGAAATACTATGCATCAAATAATGGCCATTAAGCCAATCTTTCTTATCCGAATGGTAATAGTTTAAGATATTCAAGGTTTTGAACTTATAATTTTATTTCAATTTTTGGCATTATTCTGAAAATTTTTGGGTACATTTTGTAATACGTTTTCTAAGGCGGGAATCTAAATAATTGGATTGTCTTTGATTTCATTCGCAGCCTTGTATTCTCCTCCACAACTCTATCGAACGAATCAACCCTTTCTTTATATACCATGTCTTTCATTCGAGACCAAATTGAAAAGTCCAGAGAATTTAAGTCGGGACCCTAGGTGGCCAAGAAAATTCACTGCCACGACCAGTCCATGGATGTGGAAAGAGTTGTCATATATTAGCGTACCGACCGAGAGAAATGTACAGTTACTGTCTTGCATAAACCACCTATACGCTCTCAAATTATAAGCCGTACTTCTTCAAGCGAATCTTGAAGAAAATTTAAAAAAGTGTGTCGTTTAGAGAGGGTGGAGTTGAAAAGGCCCAATAAAAAATTTGAAATAATACCACGCCAAAAATTGATCTTAAATTTGTGTTAAAAATGTCGTTCTTTTATGGTATGGGGGTTTTACGAATCCCACAAATGATTATTTTGCCAGTTGAAAACTCCTCAGCGAGTATACGTTGCCTCAGCAATAAAGAGAATCTTATTAAAAACATTAAGATCCACATTTTGCTGCTCCTGAAAAAACTGAGTAAAACGAAGGCGATCTGGAAGATCTTGCGGCTACAAATTCTGAAGTAAAGTATAGTGGTATTGAAGAGGCTTCTTTTTGTTTATAATTTTTCAAATCGATGAATAGCTTATGCCCATTTGTGATATTCCCTTAGAAATAATTATAATCGCATTTCATTTTAATAGTTCCTGTATAAGTAAAGTGCACCAATATGATTAGGTTATTCCTTTCTATAACTTGTAATTAACGAGCATTATTTTGCATCATAGTCGATCCATAGTCAAAGGTTTTAAAGTTCATGTAGGTATTTTTTTAAAAAGGAGGTTAAAGGTGATGTCATCTCGGTAATCAATACAGCTTGAATTGTTTTATCTAGAAAATACATGACGCTGATGATGTCATCATCTTAACAAAGACAGGCCATACACAGTTTTGTGCTGACTCTGATTCATCTAAAACCCCAAATACGTAAGTTTGAATACATAAAGGTAAGATAGAAAAATGACGTAAAGGAGATCCATTTTGATTTACCCCGTCTGAAGTTTCCAGAGAATGCCTCTTGTAGTTTTAAAAGAGCAGTTTCTTCTTAAAAGAAAGACTTTGTTTTCTAACATCAAAACTCTCAACAGGTTGTTTCGATAGAGCAAGTATCTTGATTACGGGGTCGTGAGCTAGGCTAAGTAGCCTATTATATTTGGATAAGCCTCTACCAAGCGGCTGATTTTATTTTCTCGGAGCACATTGGTTCCCAATTATTCAACCTGCGTGTTGGAAATGCTTTGATAGAGAAAAAATCCATCACCCGATGGTAGTTTAAAAATTGAAATCATATTCAAATGCTAAAACCATACTTCTGCAAAGGTTAGTACTTGTATGTATTATTGACTATATAAAGAACGTACTTACAAGTGCACCTGTGTTTAGGTTAAGTTTTTAGTTGTGGATTTAAGACATACAGGACTTTTATATTTGATTAAGATTTTACTGTATAACTGTGATGAAAACTTGTGTACTTTAGAGTTAGAAATATTTAATCAAATGGCGTAAATATTGTGTATTCTGGTTTTCCATTATTTTAAACGGTATAGTTACCCTTTTGCTGTAATAAATTGTACTGTGATTTTCAAAAAGCGTGATTGAATAATTCAGGTCTTATTTAACTTTTACTTTCAGAAATCGTCCTTGCAGTTAGCAGCCATGAAATGTGTTTGTTTATTTTAGATTTAAAATAGTTTTGTTTTAATGAATTTTAAGGTACATTTGCAAGTCAGAATCGCTCTACTGATCTTAACATTTTGGTACCTTCTTTGTTATTCATTCTAGGGCTTTTCACTAATATCCCTGCGAGATTAGGTGGCGTCCAAGGTTTTTCTCGATCACGATCATATTTCGTACCATATAAAATTCTGGAGCCCTCGTCAAACACCCTTTCAATGAGTTAGTCGACAGAACAGCAATTTTTGTTCATACAGTCGAGGTTTTCAGTATTTTACCAGCACGGAATTTTTAGCGGACTAATCCACTGAATTTTCTGTGAATTATGTGCTAGATATTACACTGTAACCAAAACCTCCTGTTCTTGCTCAACCGAGATAGTTTTGGAGCGTTATTTTCACTTTGAGAACGAAAACAAACCTTCTGGTCTAAACGATTGCATATATTTCGAAAAAGGTCATAATGACGACTGTCAGGTAAGATAAGCCCACTAAAATAGTATTATTATTTTTGGCGTGACATTCCGCTAATAAAGATTAAAACATAGTTTGAACTAAACGATTTTTTCAAACATGTTGGAATATCAAAGAAAGACAAGAATACAATTTTCATGTAAAAGGGTTGCACTTTCAGATTGCGAAGTCGGTTGTACGCTAGATGAAGAACGTAAAAGTTATGGTTAATTAATCTAAGCACTGAATACTAGCGTGTTTTAATGTAACTACTTACTAATAAATTAAATGCAATTGTTGAATGTTAAGCATTGACAAACTTCGTGTCATTCAAACGCGGAACATAAACTTGACCAAAGTTAAAATAGAGTGTGTAGGTGGATACACAGGATGTTTCATTAACAATGGGACAACGATTAACTGGAAATACTATGCATCAAATAATGGCCATTAAGCCAATCTTTTCTTATCCGAATGGTAATAGTTTAAGATATTCAAGGTTTTGAACTTATAATTTTATTTCAATTTTTTGGCATTATTCTGAAAATTTTTGGGTACATTTTGTAATACGTTTTCTAAGAGACTGGCGAATCTAAATAATGCTGCTTGATTGTCTTTGATTTCATTCGCAGCAGCTTGTATTCTCCTCCACAACTCTATCGAACGAATCAACCCTTTCTTTATATACCATGTCTTTCATTCGAGACCAAATTGAAAAGTCCAGAGAATTTAAGTCGGGACTCCTAGGTGGCCAAGAAAATTCACTGCCACGACCAGTCCATGGATGTGGAAAGAGTTGTCATATATTAGCGTACCGACCGAGAGAAATGTACAGTTACTGTCTTGCATAAACCACCTATACGCTCTCAAATTATAAGCCGTACTTCTTCAAGCGAATCTTGAAGAAAATTTAAAAAAAGTGTGTCGTTTAGAGAGGGTGGGAGTTGAAAAGGCCCAATAAAAAATTTGAAATAATACCACGCCAAAAATTGATCTTAAATTTGTGTTAAAAATGTCGTTCTTTTATGGTATGGGGGTTTTACGAATCCCACAAATGATTATTTTGCCAGTTGAAAACTCCTCAGCGAGTATACGTTGCCTCAGCAATAAAGAGAATCTTATTAAAAACATTAAGATCCACATTTTGCTGCTCCTGAAAAAACTGAGTAAAACGAAGGCGATCTGGAAGATCTTGCGGCTACAAATTCTGAAGTAAAGTATAGTGGTATTGAAGAGGCTTCTTTTTGTTTATAATTTTTCAAATCGATGAATAGCTTATGCCCATTTGTGATATTCCCTTAGAAATAATTATAATCGCATTTCATTTTAATAGTTCCTGTATAAGTAAAGTGCACCAATATGATTAGGTTATTCCTTTCTATAACTTGTAATTAACGAGAGCATTATTTTGCATCATAGTCGATCCATAGTCAAAGGTTT
The DNA here is from genome assembly GCA_036346225.1 of Platerodrilus igneus. Taxonomy (NCBI): domain Eukaryota; kingdom Metazoa; phylum Arthropoda; class Insecta; order Coleoptera; family Lycidae; genus Platerodrilus; species Platerodrilus igneus. The sequence continues at coordinate 1,981,167 of JARFIW010000957.1, forward strand.
TAAAGTTCATGTAGGTATTTTTTTAAAAAGGAGGTTAAAGGTGATGTCATCTCGGTAATCAATACAGCTTGAATTGTTTTATCTAGAAAATACATGACGCTGATGATGTCATCATCTTAACAAAGACAGGCCATACACAGTTTTGTGCTGACTCTGATTCATCTAAAACCCCAAATACGTAAGTTTGAATACATAAAGGTAAGATAGAAAAATGACGTAAAGGAGATCCATTTTTGATTTACCCCGTCTGAAGTTTCCAGAGAATGCCTCTTGTAGTTTTAAAAAGAGCAGTTTCTTTCTTAAAAGAAAGACTTTGTTTTCTAACATCAAAACTCTCAACAGGTTGTTTCGATAGAGCAAGTATCTTGATTACGGGGTCGTGAGCTAGGCTAAGTAGCCTATTATATTTGGATAAGCCTCTACCAAGCGGCTGATTTTATTTTCTCGGAGCACATTGGTTCCCAATTATTCAACCTGCGTGTTGGAAATGCTTTGATAGAGAAAAAATCCATCACCCGATGGTAGTTTAAAAATTGAAATCATATTCAAATGCTAAAACCATACTTCTGCAAAGGTTAGTACTTGTATGTATTATTGACTATATAAAGAACGTACTTACAAGTGCACCTGTGTTTAGGTTAAGTTTTTAGTTGTGGATTTAAGACATACAGGACTTTTATATTTGATTAAGATTTTACTGTATAACTGTGATGAAAACTTGTGTACTTTAGAGTTAGAAATATTTAATCAAATGGCGTAAATATTGTGTATTCTGGTTTTCCATTATTTTAAACGGTATAGTTACCCTTTTGCTGTAATAAATTGTACTGTGATTTTCAAAAAGCGTGATTGAATAATTCAGGTCTTATTTAACTTTTACTTTCAGAAATCGTCCTTGCAGTTAGCAGCCATGAAATGTGTTTGTTTATTTTAGATTTAAAATAGTTTTGTTTTAATGAATTTTAAGGTACATTTGCAAGTCAGAATCGCTCTACTGATCTTAACATTTTGGTACCTTCTTTGTTATTCATTCTAGGGCTTTTCACTAATATCCCTGCGAGATTAGGTGGCGTCCAAGGTTTTTCTCGATCACGATCATATTTCGTACCATATAAAATTCTGGAGCCCTCGTCAAACACCCCTTTCAATGAGTTAGTCGACAGAACAGCAATTTTTGTTCATACAGTCGAGGTTTTCAGTATTTTACCAGCACGGAATTTTTAGCGGACTAATCCACTGAATTTTCTGTGAATTATGTGCTAGATATTACACTGTAACCAAAACCTCCTGTTCTTGCTCAACCGAGATAGTTTTTGGAGCGTTATTTTCACTTTGAGAACGAAAACAAACCTTCTGGTCTAAACGATTGCATATATTTCGAAAAAGGTCATAATGACGACTGTCAGATAGTAAGATAAGCCCACTAAAATAGTATTATTATTTTTGGCGTGACATTCCGCTAATAAAGATTAAAACATAGTTTGAACTAAACGATTTTTTTCAAACATGTTGGAATATCAAAGAAAGACAAGAATACAATTTTCATGTAAAAAGGGTTGCACTTTCAGATTGCGAAGTCGGTTGTACGCTAGATGAAGAACGTAAAAAGTTATGGTTAATTAATCATAAAAAAAAGGTTGTAAGTAGCGTCCTCTATGACTCTCTATGTCCAAAGTCTCTGTATCCAAAAACATTTCATGTCGATAACCCAAACATTTTCAGAATAATGCCAAAAAATTGAAATGAAATTATAATCTTCAAAATTCTGTACTTCTTAATCCATCAACATTCAAATTAGAAAAGTTTGACTCAATTGTCATTATTTAATGCATAGTATCTACAGTTAATCCTTGCCTCATTGTTAATAAAACACCCTGTATATTCTAATTTATTTAGTTCTCCGTTATTATTCTAAATTCTAAACCATATTGGGTGATTCCATTACATCGTCGGGGTCCGGTGAAGTATTACAGACCAGTCAAATAAAGAAATAATAATCGGAAATGGTCTAAAAACGCGTGTTTCATAAACCTACGTATATATATATATATATATATATATATATATATATATATATATATATTATTAATAGGAAGAATAATCCACAGTTGGAATGCAAATGAATGCTTAATATATATTAATAGTTATTAAGATGAAATGAAAACCCAACTTTGTATTTTAAAGTTGAATTACCATTTCAAATCGAACTAGTAATTGAAAACCACTAAAAGAACGGCTACAGCAGGATTTGAACCTGCAACCTCTGATTCTCCGGATCAGTGCTCTAACCAATTGAGCTATCTAGCCTAATTGTTTAGATGATGTTATACTTAATACTACTGAAGCTTGGCCCTTGTTAACGATTTTCAATTACGTCTTGCATTTAAGGAAATTGAATCTAGTTATATACATAATTCATGTACTAATAACTTGATCATCCCATTTTTGCAACGTTCGGAATAATACAAACATGTAATTATATTATTATTAATAGGAAGAATAATCCACATTTGGAATGCAAATGAATGCTTAATATATATTAATAGTTATTAAGATGAAATGAAAACCCAACTTTGTATTTTAAAGTTGAATTACCATTTCAAATCGAACTAGTAATTGAAAACCACTAAAAGAACGGCCACAGCAGGATTTGAACCTGCAACCTCTGATTCTCCGGATCAGTGCTCTAACCAATTGAGCTATCTAGCCTAATTGTTTAGATGATGTTATACTTAATACTTCTGAAGCTTGGCCCTTGTTAACGATTTTCAATTACGTCTTGCATTTAAGGAAATTGAATCTAGTTATATACATAATTCATGTACTAATAACTTGATCATCCCATTTTTGCAACGTTCGGAATAATACAAACATGTAATTATATTATTATTAATAGGAAGAATAATCCACATTTGGAATGCAAATGAATGCTTAATATATATTAATAGTTATTAAGATGAAATGAAAACCCAACTTTGTATTTTAAAGTTGAATTACCATTTCAAATCGAACTAGTAATTGAAAACCACTAAAAGAACGGCTACAGCAGGATTTGAACCTGCAACCTCTGATTCTCCGGATCAGTGCTCTAACCAATTGAGCTATCTAGCCTAATTGTTTAGATGATGTTATACTTAATACTACTGAAGCTTGGCCCTTGTTAATAATAATATAATTACATGTTTGTATTATTCCGAACGTTGCAAAAATGGGATGATCAAGTTATTAGTACATGAATTATGTATATAACTAGATTCAATTTCCTTAAATGCAAGACGTAATTGAAAATCGTTAACAAGGGCCAAGCTTCAGTAGTATTAAGTATAACATCATCTAAACAATTAGGCTAGATAGCTCAATTGGTTAGAGCACTGATCCGGAGAATCAGAGGTTGCAGGTTCAAACTTGCTGTAGCCGTTCTTTAGTGGTTTTCAATTACTAGTTCGATTTGAAATGGTAATTCAACTTTAAAATACAAAGTTGGGTTTTCATTTCATCTTAATAACTATTAATATATATATATATATATATTATTGTGTAAGGGAGGGGGTTAGAAGGTTTCTAAAGGTATATTTGTATTAATAGGGGTGTATGCCAAACGATAGGATTAATATTTCAGATTTAATAATTTAAAAACTATAAATTTTGCTATACTTTACATACGTTAAAGTATGTACCATTTCAGATTGAAACTTATATGCCAAAAGGTAGTAACATGACTTTATGACGTTGATATAATGCACGGTACTTGAGGTTTTATACTGAGTTGATATTTCATGAGCCAGTTGAGAGTACATTTGCCGTCGGAAAGCCGGACGCATTTATGGATATCTGCAATATAACAAAGCGTCCAGGTCGTGTATGAATTATTTGGCTTTTCCTTTTATTGAATCAAACTTTTAGACGAATTGTAAATCAAAATTTAAAGTGAATCAAAATGTAAAAGGTTATTGGAGTTTAGTGAAGTGTTTTGGACCAATGGTAGAAATTTAAAATTATTATAAAGACTATAGCGAAGGTATGTTGGACACTGAAAGATAGGAGATTTGTTATTGGATGTTATATATGTAAAAATGTTATTGTAGTAAGCTAAGTTTGTTTAGTTAATAACTAAGCGATATAAATAAGGACTTCTTTTAAATTTGTTCAGATACAGACCTATTTATGAAACCTGCGTTAAAATTGTAAAATAGTTTTGAAATAAAAGTTTATTTGTGTATTCATCGAGTATTATTGAATTCAAGTATAAAAGGAAAGTATATAAAGTGTTTAAAAGTGAAAAGGGAAAGTCAGCGTGTATGTAAAGAAGATTGTGGAAGTGGTTATTGATGTAAAGGAGAAAGCGACGGTATATTATTTGAGAAGATTAGTGTTGGTTTTGGGATAGATTTGGGTATTACGGCAGCAGGATATTGGAGTGGTTAAAGAAGGTATCGACGACGTAAAGAATTTTGGATTGATTTGAGAAGATATAACGGCAGAAAGGACATCGTATGGATAATTGGTATAGCAGGATTAGGAGTGATTCGTATTAAGACAGCGGGATTGATTTGGTTGTGCGAAGAGAGAATTAAGCGGGATACGGAGCAGAGGAACAGGAGATAGGAATACGGCGAGGAAGAATTGACGCAGGGAAAGTAGATAAAGGTTTTTACTAAATTCTAAATTGGGGTAACATTATTTCAGGATAGGGGCATCAAAATTGTTTTATAAAACACCTGGAGGCAGTGCGCAAGAGGACAATTTTGGAGAATCTTTTGTAAAAGTGCGTACGGCGATTCCGAACTTGAGCCAGCAGTCAAAGGAAGGCCTTCAGCGCAGTATATTTCTGGTAAGTACCGTGAATATATTAGAACGTCAGAAATTAAAGTCATAAAAGTTACATAAATTAATTTGACATCAGGCATCGTTGATCTATTAAGATTTGGCATATCAAAATAAATTTAGTACATTTCAAAAGTGGTAAAACAAACGAGGGTGCAGTTTGGTTGGTATTGCACATCTACTCACGATTGAACCCACGGTGAGTAGGTGAGAAAACCCTGAGATTAAAGTTTCAAATAGTCGAGGCATATAAAATATAGTAATTAGTAAAAGAAAACCAACCAAACGTTTGCTAAAGCACCTCGATTTGAAATCATTGTGACGACGACAAAAGTCGTGTAATAAAATCTTGTTTAAAGGAGGAGTAATTATATTATATAAAATTTAGAATACAAGAAGGTGAGAAAACCCTGAGATTAAAGTTAAAAATAGTAGAGACAAAAAAAAAACATAGTAATTAAATAGATTTCAAGAAGAAGGCAAACCCAACGTGAGGCTCGAGAAAAAGGTTAAAAAGGCGTTAGAGCGAAAGAGAGTAGAATCCGGGAGCCCGAGTTAGGTGGGGCCCGCAAGTTTTTTTTAATTTTTTCAGGAAACGAGTACAAAACAAGGAAACAGAGATGACGGACGAGGACACAAAAAGAATCACAAGATCGGGACTAATATACGGGGTTGAAATGGATGTAAGAAGACAAGACATAGAGCTAGACGCAGGGGGCGACCTACAGGAGACGGACACGAGGCAGACAGAGTTGGAGATGACAGACACGGACTTGGACCAGGCGACGGTACCGCAGGTGAGAGCAGCAGAAGCCGACGGAAACCAGGACCTTAGGAGATTTCTGATGAGTTTGCAGAAAATTTAGCGGACAAAATGGATGAATCACGCAGGAACAAAAAGAACTAAAACGGAATTAAAATTAGAATTTAAGACATCACAGACAGAATTAAAGAACGAGCTGACGGACAAAATTAATGAATCACGCAAGGAACAAAGAGAGGCACACAAGGAATTATCGAATCTAATTGACGAATGGCGGACAGATATTAAGACGACATGCATGGAACTAAAACGGACGTAACAGACAAAACCGAACAGTCGCGGACAGATATCAAGACGACATGCACGGCACTAAAAACCGATGTAACTGACACAATTACAGAAACACACACGGAACTACAAACGGACCTAACAGACGCAATCGAAGAATCGCGGACAGAGGACGAACGCGGACGGAATTACAAGACAACGTAGACCGCGTAGATGACGAGAAAAATTACACGGGTACAATTGCAGGGACAGACACAGCACTTGACACCGAAATTGGGCGCGGACGACATGGTATTACTACTCACAGGACAAATGGTACTAAACGTCAAGACATTGAGGGAATTCTTGGAAGTAAGGAGAAATTTTGACCTAGCGACAGTACTGGAAGCGAAAACGCGGACACACCATTGGGAACAAAACAGGGGTTACAGGGAAGACAGTCGACGACCACCGTACCACGAAAACAGACCAAATTATAGACAGGAAAATTTTAACTACGGACATAGGAATCATTGGGGACACGAGGCACATAGACGATCGTATTTCAATAGGGATCACCGGGATAACGCCTACAATGGACAAAACAGAAACCGGCACGACAACGGCGAGGATGACGGCCGGACGACTGGGGGCGGAATACAAAATGGAAATAGCCGGACGGACAGGGACGTAAACGTCCAACATATGACGACGAGCGCAATTACAACGGACCCGAATAGGATTGAGGTGGTGGAAATTCACGAGTCGCCTCAAGAAAAAAAAACGCGAATTTTTGGACGACCGACTGCTTAGGAGTAAAGATTGATGTTTGCTATAGTATAAGGGATTTGTTGTTAAACAGTTACATTTTTAATAAAAAGAATTTGTTATTTATAAATATTAGTTTAAGGGACCGTGTTTATGTTGCTTTAGTGGATAGTGGGTCACAGTTGTCGCTGGTAAATGATAGGGTAGTAGTCGAACATGGAGAATTTTTAAAGGAAAGAATAGGAACAATTGAGGGGGTTAATTTATGGTCAGCGATGAACAAAAAGCTTACGACGATTTATAATGTTATCCGTGTACCGATATATATAGGAAATAAAGAAGCAGGGAATGCAGAGTTTTTAATTACGAAAGGGTTACAGTTAGACTTCATATTGGGTATGGATTTTATAGAGGATTTTGGATTGAATATAGATGGAAAGGATAGGTCAATTAGGATATTTGATAAAGATAGGTCATGGGTGGTGCCTACGGTTAGTGAGGAAAATAGGAATGGAAATGATATAGATAGTACAGGATTAGGAATGATTAAAGAGTATAATGATGGACAGGTTAAAGTACGATTATGTAATATGTTTGGAAGATTAATTAATGATGAACAGATAGGAAAGTGAGTATTGATACTAAGATGAAGCTAGGAGAATTATTTAATAAATATGTAGGGTTATTTAATGAAGAGCCAAGATTTGCGAGGCGGTACACTCATAAGTTGGAGGTCACGGAAGACATCGGATTTAATACAAGGGTGTATCCAATTCCGTTTGCCATAAGAAATAGGGTTAAAATAGAGATAGACAGGATGTTAAAAGAGGGTATTATAGAACCAGCGAGAACTCAATATGTGAACCCAGTAGTTATAGTACCAAAACCAAATAAAAGGATATAAGGATTTGTTTAGATGCGAGGAAATTGAATGCGATTACAAAACCGCAGTATGAGCAACCACAAGGGTTGGATAATTTATTGTATAAAGGATATGAAATGAAAGTTTTCAGCAAATTAGATTTAAAGAATTCGTTCTGGTTAATTCCGTTGCATGAAGACAGTAAAAAGTTTACAGGTTTTAGTATCGAAGGCGAGATTTATATGTTTTCTGTAGTTCCATTTGGTTTAAGTAGTTCTTCAGCAGCACTTGTAAGAGCGATGCAGAAGTTGTTTAATGAATATGAATGTTTCTGTTCGCATTATGTCGATGATTTGTTAATTTTTTCAAGGGACGAGCAAAACACCTGGAGCATTTAGAAAAGGTGATCCAACGACTGGACGAAGGAGGTTTAAAGCTGAACGTAGAGAAATGCGAGTTGTTTAAAAGCAAGGTTACATACTTAGGGTTTGAAATTAGCGAACAAGGGATGAAAATTTGAAATAAAAGATTGGACGAGTTGAAAACATTCAGCGACCAAAGAATGTGAGAGGACTGCGAGGATTTTTAGGGTGTTAAATTATTACAAACGGTTTATACCGAGGTATTCTGAAGTGTGCGTACCGTTGGTGAGTTTGTTAAAGAAAAAGGAGAGATGGAAGTGGACTGCTGAACGAGAGAAGGCGTTCCAGGATTTAAAAGAAGCATTTTACAAGGAGTTAGCATTAAAATATCCAAATTTTAAAGATGATTTTATTTTGAGGACGGATGCGTCGAAATATGCAATCGGGGCTGAGTTGGTGCAGATACAGGATGGAGTTGAAGTACCAATTGTTTTCATTTCTAGGGTGTTGAAAGACTGCGAAACCAGGTATGCGACGGCAGAGAAGGAGATGTTGGCCATAGTATACGCGGTGAAGAAGTTGCGTTTTATTTGTTAGGTAAGAAATTTCTAATAGAATCGACAACACGGTGGTAACGTTCATGAAGAAAAAGGAGTTTTAAACAGCAGGTTGTATAGATGGGCATTGGTGTTACAGGAATACGACTTCGAAATTAAGCATAAGCCAGGAAAGGAGAATGTGACGGCGGATTTTCTGAGCAGACCGCAGGTGGAATCGAATCAGGACATAAAAGGGTGTTTAATTGCTTTGCAGGAATTCAGGATGTTGGTCGATGGACAAACACCAAACTTATAGAGGCGCAGAGGCACAGCGAGGTGAGCTCGATACGAGAGAAACTTACAAGAGAAAATATGGAAGAGTACAGGGATTTACCATCGTAGGGCAGTTTGTGGTGAAAAGAATAGGGATGCAGAGCTGGTAGTGCTATCAAGAGACGTTGCCGCTGAAATCATAAACGAAATTCATTTAAAATTCGGACACATAGGTATCAGAAAACATTTTTAGTATTCAGAGAGGCGTTTTACGCAAAAATGATATAACGGTGATAAAGGAAAGGATAAATCGGTGTGAAATTTGCATTCTAGGTAAAGACAAGAACGTGGTGCTGCAGAATATGCCGATGAGCGTGAGCGTAAATGGACCATTGGAATTGGTGGCGATTGATTATTTAAGCAACCTGATCACGAGTGAACAGGGTATCGACATATTTTGGTGGTGGTCGACGTTTTTCTAAATTTGTAAAATTATTTCCTGCAAGACGGAGTAACACGGTGCATGCATTGCAGTCAATTGGAGAATTTGAAAGCCAAGTCGGGAAGATAAAAGAATTTTGGTAGACAACGCAACGTATTTCAACAATCAAAGATTCAGGAACGGGTTAAAAGGGCAAATATTAAAGTATCATTTAGTAGCATACGACATCCAAAAGCTAATCCATGCGAACGTTACATACGAGAGGTGATAAAATATTTACGATTGGCGACACAGGAGCATCACGACAGATGGATTAGGTATCTACCACAAATAGAAAATTTTATGAACAGCGTACCGAGTTCGGTTACGAAAACATGTCCGGTAACATTAATGCGAAGGATTATACCAGCTAGACCATGGAGGGAGGAAGTCGAGGTACAAGACATAACAGAGTTACTAAGTAATGCCAGGCGTAGAATCGAAAGGATGCAGCGAAGGGACATCGAACGAAGGTGTAGGAAAATTAAGAAAAGAACGATTTTTGGAATAGGGGATTTGGTAGTCGTCAAACGATTAAGGGTTTCAAACCGCGACAAAAACATTTGCGCGAAGCTGTTGTTTCCTTATGAAGGGCCGTACAGGATCACGCGTAGTTTTGCTGAAGGCAATACGTTTGAGCTGGAGAATATGACAGGGGGGTATCGCGGGCGTTTTCATTTGGAGAATTTGTACCCATATAGAGTAGTACAGGAAGAGGGTTTAATAGGATAGGTTAAAATGTGGTTCATGCAACGGAAAGTTTAGTTTTGTTTTTATTTTTGTTTTTGTTATAGTAGTATAGTATAGGTTAGAAAATAGCGTAGTGTAATAGATGTGAGAGAAAGGCGAATGCGGGTTGCCAAAGTAAAATAGAAACATCGAAAGGATGGTTTTGAATGAAAATCAGAAATTTTTGCACACCAGGGGAAGAGAAAAACATATGAAATTTCCAATTTCATTAAAAACCAGTGGGGCCAAATATTGTGTAAGGGAGGGGGTTAGAAGGTTTCTAAAGGTATATTTGTATTAATAGGGGTGTATGCCAAACGATAGGATTAATATTTCAGATTTAATAATTTAAAAACTATAAATTTTGCTATACTTTACATACGTTAAAGTATGTACCATTTCAGATTGAAACTTATATGCCAAAAGGTAGTAACATGACTTTATGACGTTGATATAATGCACGGTACTTGAGGTTTTATACTGAGTTGATATTTCATGAGCCAGTTGAGAGTACATTTGCCGTCGGAAAGCCGGACGCATTTATGGATATCTGCAATATAACAAAGCGTCCAGGTCGTGTATGAATTATTTGGCTTTTCCTTTTTATAGAATCAAACTTTTAGACGAATTGTAAATCAAAATTTAAAGTGAATCAAAATGTAAAAGGTTATTGGAGTTTAGTGAAGTGTTTTGGACCAATGGTAGAAATTTAAAATTATTATAAAGACTATAGCGAAGGTATGTTGGACACTGAAAGATAGGAGATTTGTTATTGGATGTTATATATGTAAAAAATGTTATTGTAGTAAGCTAAGTTTGTTTAGTTAATAACTAAGCGATATAAATAAGGACTTCTTTTTTAAATATGTTCAGATACAGACCTATTTATGAAACCTGCGTTAAAATTGTAAAATAGTTTTGAAATAAAAGTTTATTTGTGTATTCATCGAGTATTATTGAATTCAAGTATAAAAGGAAAGTATATAAAGTGTTTAAAAGTGAAAAGGGAAAGTCAGCGTGTATGTAAAGAAGATTGTGGAAGTGGTTATTGATGTAAAGGAGAAAGCGACGGTATATTATTTGAGAAGATTAGTGTTGGTTTTGGGATAGATTTGGGTATTACGGCAGCAGGATATTGGAGTGGTTAAAGAAGGTATCGACGACGTAAAGAATTTTGGATTGATTTGAGAAGATATAACGGCAGAAAGGACATCGTATGGATAATTGGTATAGCAGGATTAGGAGTGATTCGTATTAAGACAGCGGGATTGATTTGGTTGTGCGAAGAGAGAATTAAGCGGGATACGGAGCAGAGGAACAGGAGATAGGAATACGGCGAGGAAGAATTGACGCAGGGAAAGTAGATAAAGGTTTTTACTAAATTCTAAATTGGGGTAACATTATTTCAGGTTTGGGGCATCAAAATTGTTTTATAAAACACCTGGAGGCAGTGCGCAAGAGGACAATTTTGGAGAATCTTTGTAAAAGTGCGTACGGCGATTCGAACTTGAGCCAGCAGTCAAAGGAAGGCCTTCAGCGCAGTATATTTCTGGTAAGTACCGTGAATATATTAGAACGTCAGAAATTAAAGTCATAAAAGTTACATAAATTAATTTGACATCAGGCATCGTTGATCTATTAAGATTTGGCATATCAAAATAAATTTAGTACATTTCAAAAGTGGTAAAACAAACGAGGGTGCAGTTTGGTTGGTATTGCACATCTACTCACGATTGAACCCACGGTGAGTAGGTGAGAAAACCCTGAGATTAAAGTTTCAAATAGTCGAGGCATATAAAATATAGTAATTAGTAAAAGAAAAACCAACCAAACGTTTGCTAAAGCACCTCGATTTGAAATCATGGTGACGCCGACCAAAGTCGGGTAATAAAATCTTGTTTAAAGGAGGAGTAATTATATTATATAAAATTTAGAATACAAGAAGGTGAGAAAACCCTGAGATTAAAGTTAAAATAGTAGAGACAAAAAAAACATAGTAATTAAATAGATTTCAAGAATATATATATATATATATATATATATATATACATATATATATATATATATAATATATATATATATATATATATATATATATATATATATGCTGTAAATCCTCTATTATTCGGGAACTAAGGTTTGCAAATCCAGCCCCACGTTGGGCGCCAATAAATGCTGTGAACCTCACCATTATTCGGGAACTAAGGTTTTCGAATCGAGCCCCACAGATTGGGCGTCATAAATGCTGTGAAATGTACAAAAAGCCTCGCCAGTTTCCTGGAATAAAATCACAAAAATTTTTATTTTGAACTCGAGCTTCACTTTTGGGCGCTACGATTTGCTGTGATTCTCTTCTGATAATCGCCTCTGTCCTCTTTCCGCCTCGGCTGCTACCCTAGATAACTTATATCCTCATTCATAAAAAAAAACAAACACTTTCCTACCACAAACACCAACGTTAACTCTATTTACATCAATATTCACAATACATTAAAATTTCAAAATTAAAATTCAGCATAAATTTCAGAATCAGAAAATTTCAAGATTAAATTTGTTATCATTTTAATGTGCATCCAGAATTAAAGTCCTTGTAGATGCCTACTAATTAATATAACAATATATGCAGACCTGAGTCTGAGTACAAAGGAGCATCTCCACCCTTTACGTTAATTAACCAGGTTCGTCTAATTGAGCTCAAAGACATACCCAAATTTTCATCATAATCAAGAACATAAATACTAAATACTCCTTTCTACTTAAACAAGAAAATTTCACCTTAAAATTAAAAATTTGTTGTTAGTACAAATTCACTACTGTCCATTTTAAGTAAATAAATTATAAAGTTATTCAACACACACCAAAACATCAAAATCGAACAACAAAGCATAAGTTACCTGAAGGTTAATGGCACTCGTGGCTCAATGTACATCGTCCTTTGTTAATCACACCATTCCAACTGGGTTATGTTTACGGTCCTCGGATTCTGGTCGCCTTTAAAGATTTTTTACACCACCATTCATCTAAAGTTGTTTCAGGGCTTTTCCGGAACTCATCTGTGTATATCTGAATCTTGTTTTGTGGATCCAATCACGCTTACTAATCATTTAATTATTAACACCACCGAAAATAGCAAAGAAATTCATACTTCTTTCACGCTATACCCAAAACTGCCTACTTTTGTTTATTCATTTCTCGTTACAAATTTGGATACTTAGTACAGTAATACTCGCAAATATAACTAGATTATTATTACCTTGTATCTTCTTTTCTAAGTGCACTAACGCATACTAACTTGTATCGTAGCACGTAAATAGCAAACTGTTTTAAAGTATTCAATCAAAATCGAAAATCTAAGAGCACTTTTTAAAGCATCGAATCATCAAAATCTAAGAGAGCGAAACTGTTTAACGTCCGGGTTTATATATCGGCTAGCCTGTTCGTCGCTTTTGTCCCCAAAACGGACAATTTTAGAATTTCGCATTCTATTCCCTTTCGATAGTCGGGCACGCGATTCTATAAATTTGCACACGCGCCAGTTGAAAATCTGAGAAATTTTCCACACGGCACGCAACCACGTCCGAGAATTAATTTTGTATCGAAATCGTTATTTTACACCTCATATCTGCATCTGATTTTCAACCAATCGCCGCTCGTGACGTTGCTCAAATCACGCCTTTACCATCTGTGTCTCTGTCCCGCGCATATTATCCGTCTCTATCTACCCTGTTCTGAGTGGTACAAATCGATACTTTACTATCAGTTATTTTAGTCCACGTGGACTGTTAAATAACCCACTTTATTAGCATTTCCCGTGAATATTAAGCGACGGTTTCTCCAACATTCTCTGTAACCATTTGTTATCTACAAAATTTAAGCAGAACATAAAACATTTAAAAATACGCAGGTGTTCAAACATAATACTTCTAAATAACACTTCTACGATTTGAATACTATTGGGTTTTACACGCTTTTATGCATATTATATGTTACTAACGGTTCAATTAACTCCAATTAAAACAATAATGAATGGCGTTGACTTTACCATTTAATTTTAGTGAATCCTAATTAAATATTAATTATTATTTGTACATTTTGTTTAATACCGGTTACTTAAAAATTGAGTTAATTAATATAAATTTTGCACGTAATTTCTATTTGATTCTTTACTTGGAATAATTAAACTACATTAAAATTGAGCATATTAATTCTGCTTCTTTTTATATAAAGCGTCTAGTAAATAATTTAACTTCCTTATTTTTAATGAAACGAATGAATTTTTATGCTTCACGGTTTTAATAACGCGTATTATCTAATAAAATTCCTTATACACGGTGATTAAAATTATTTGATAAAATTAATTAATTTTCTACTCTGGTCTAAATTTGAGTATTTTCCCCCTATTTGAATACAAATAATCCCAATTATTTGAATGCAAATATAAAACATTTAGACTGCCAAAACAAATTTACAAAAAAAATTGCCTATCTCACTCTACCCTTATCTTTCTAACTTACCTAACTTATATCCAATCCTAAAAATATTTACACCTATCCTATATCCCTATCCTATTCCTAACTCTCACCTAATTCTATAAACATCCTATATACCTATCCTATTCCTAACTTTTAATTAATCTTCACTATACTCACTTCCCCCTACCTAATCTTATATACCTATCCTATTCTTATTCTATTCCTAACTCTCCACTAATCTTATAAGAAATATCTACACTTAACCTATCTTATTTTCTTCCTACATTTAATTTTTATTCTCATTCTATATACCTATTTCTAACTATCTCCCATATTTATCCTATACCTAGCTTTATTTTCTATAAACACTTACTTCTACTCTTCTATATACACCTATTTCTACTCCTATCCTATTTAAATTTTACTCTATTATACCCCTATCTACTCTCTATTCTATATCTATACTAAAATTCACCTATCTCTATCCTTTGTTCATCAAGTTATTTAAATCTAACTCTCTTCTTGACCCTCCAAGTCTTTCTTCTCACCATCCTAATACTCTTCATCCCTATTTCTCCCCCTTCTATATCTATACTCATCATCCCTGTTATCTCACATACAATAAACTTATCCTCCCTATTATCCTGACTCTTAAGTATTGCTTCTTCTTTAGTCCCTACACTTGTCTGTTTCTCATTTATTATTTTTTTCTTTTCTGCCGACAAACCAAACGATACTACCTTAAAATTATAGATTTTTCCCTCTACCAAAAATCCTGTGTACCTTCTAGAATCTTTGTGTAATGGAATCAGCCAGAATGAATTCCTTAAATCTATTTTACTAAAAATAAACTTGCCAATTAATCTCGTCAAAAGTGTGTCCATGGATGGTGGACAATGGAATTTCGGTTTGGTCCATTGGTTAATTTTTCGTGCATCTTTATTTAATTCTGCCTTCACCTGCTCCCGATATGCTGCTCTTGCTTCTACCTCCACTAATTCTGCATGTTTTTGTAATAAAGCTTGAACCTCTACTCTCCTATCCTCTGGACATCTTATTGTGTTGATCTGTTTAACTCCATCATCCTCTACCTCTACTACATTAATATTCAACCCCGTGTCATCCTCTGTGACTTCATAACTGCCCTTCCATGGCACTACCCTATCCTTAATCCTTACTACCTTCCTTTCCATATCTATCAAAACCCCTAACTGCATCATACAGTCAACACCTAAAATGCTCTGAAACTTCAGTCCAGGTACAATTACAAACTCCTGTTCACAGCTTAAACCTCCTATATTTATCCTAAGCACCACAACACTATTCACTACAGCAAACTTCTTTTTATTTGGAGCTACTAAATGGCTACGCTTTATAGGCATAATTCTATCACAAACCTTATCCCTAATTTTGCTGACGAATTCCTCCGATATTAAACTCTGCCCCTGTATCAAGTAATACTTCTACATTATTCTCAAAAATTCCTATATTAATAATTGGCAAACATAATTTTTCTACAGTTTCTGGCTCTACTTCCTCCTCAATTTTGAAAAATTCACGTGGATGTTCATATACATTTACACTGAAATATAGTGGTCTGTCGCGTTCTAAAAATCCTGTCTCAGTCCTGTTTTCCGTGCTCGGTCCTGGTTGTCCTTCACAACCTGTGCGTATGTCCTCGCTTGTATTCATATCCGTATCCCGTGTCTGTATTCGGCGTGCTCGTCACAGTCCTGTTTACTTCCGGTAAACTGTTCTGTCTGGTAGGTAACTAGGTCTTGGTGTTGGTCCCCTAGTCGCACTATTACTTCTGTATTCCTGTCCGTCGTCGTTCCCAATTCTGTCGAAAATGGTATCCGTAACTAGTCAGGCCGTTCTCGCAAAATTCTGTGTCCTGTTGTCAAACCTAACTGTGTTAACGTTTCTGTTCCGTATTATCTCTTGTCCGTCCACTACTTACGTCGTCATACCTAGCTGCAAATACTTCTAAAACATTCTCCTGTTCTGTGATGTTTTGCAAGGCCACGTGTTGTCTGATTTCCAGTTCAAAATGTCGTGATAAGTACTTGATTATTTGTCTGTCCGTCAATGGTGGATTCAGTTGTTTGGCCACACTGTACTTTCGAATGGCATATTGTTCCCTAGATCCTGTAAACTCTCCCTTAAATTTTCCTGTAATCAAGTCGTCCCTAATCTGATCCTGTTTGTGATCACTCCAGTAATGCTTGTAAAATTTGTTTTCAAAGTCCTGATACGTGTCTATGTCCTGTCCTACTAAATTGTACCATGCTTCCGCGTTGTCTTTCAATAAAGCCTTTATCGTATTCAGTTTAGTCTGTTCGTCAAATAAATTTCCCACTAGATTTCTTACACTATTAATAAAAATTTGTGGATTTACCCTGTTATCGCCATAAAATTTCATATGCTGGTCCAATGATACGCCACCTGTATAAAATCTGGGACCATCCCCCGTTAAACTTGACATGTTGTATTTGATACTACTAACTTCGCGTTCTACCCTGCCTAACTGATCCCTACATGAGTCCGTTACTTCAGTCATTTTTATATTTATTTCTTTTTCACAAAAAATGCGTACTTCGGACCTTAAATGTCCCATTTCCTGTCGAAGACCTGTAATATCACGCTCATTTTTATCAACCTTACTTTCTACTTCCTTCATTTTCACGGTAAGACTATTTTTAAATCTTCTGAGTCGATTGCTCAATTTTCCCGCTTATCTGCTCTAATTTTCGGTTGGACCTCCCTCGCTCTATTAGCTTCCTCGCTTAGCTGTTCTAATTTTCTTTCTCTGCATTCTCATCTATTATCATCTCGTTTCCTTAATCCCTGATTCCGTCCTCGACTGATCTCTACTGCCTCCAGCTTCTTCCATTTTCGAATTTTTCTCACACAATGCACTATCGTCACTTCAATTTCTCCTTGACTCCTTAACCACTCCTTTCTCAGCATACGTTCAAATCACTCACACCCACTCTAAAAATACTTTAAATTTATACATACAGAAACTCTCTCATTCTCAGTATCAGCTCAGTTTCCTGGAATCTGAATTCACTCACTCGATCTGGAATTTATGCCTCAGCTTCTGGTCGCCATAACTGCTGTAAATCCTCTCTACTATTCGGGACAAGGTTTGCACATCGCACTCCATTTGCCACATTGATGCTGTGAACCTCACCATTATCTCGGGATACTAGGTTCTAATCGATCGACCCCACAGATCTGGGCGTCATAAATAGCTTGAAATGTATCACAAAGCCTCCTCGACCCAGTTTCCTGAATAAAATCACAAAAATTTCATTTTGAACTCGAGCCTCACTTTTGGGCTAATCGAGCTCATTGGCGTCAAGATGCTGTGAATACTCTCAAATTCTGAATAACTGTCTTGCTTCTCTGATAATCGCCTTCTTTTCCGCCTCGGCTGCTCACCTAGATAACTTATATCCTCATTCATAAAAAAACAAACACTTTCCTACCACAAACACCAACGTTAACTCTATTTACATCAATATTCACAATACATTAAAATTTCAAAATTAAAATTAAGCATAAATTTCAGTATCAGAAAATTTCAAGATTAAATTTGTTATCATTTTAATGTGCATCCAGAATTAAAGTCCTTGTAGATGCCTACTAATTAATATAACAATATATGCAGACCTGAGTCTGAGTACACCACCCACCCCTTTACGTTAATTAACCAGGTTCGTCTAATTGAACTCAAAGACATACCCAAATTTTCATCATAATCAAGAACATAAATACTAAATACTTCTTTCTACTTAAACAAGAAAATTTCACCTTAAAATTAAAAATTTGTTGTTAGTACAAATTCACTACTGTCCATTTTAAGTAAATAAATTATAAAGTTATTCAACACACACCAAAACATCAAAAATCGAACAACAAAGCATAAGTTACCTGAAGGTTAATGCACTCGTGGCTCAATGTACATCGTCCTTGTTAATCACACCATTCCAACTGGGTTATGTTTAGGTCCTCGGATTACTGGTCGCCTTTAAAGATTTTTACACCACCATTCATCTAAAGTTGTTTCAGGGCTTTTCCGGAACTCATCTGTGTATATCTGAATCTTGTTTTGTGGATCCAATCACGCTTACTAATCATTTAATTATTAACACCCCGAAAATAGCAAAGAAATTCATACTTCTTTCACGCTATACCCAAAACTGCCTACTTTTGTTTATTCATTTCTCGTTACAAATTTGGATACTTAGTACAGTAATACTCGCAAATATAACTAGATTATTATTACCTTGTATCTTTTTTCTAAGTGCACTAACGCATACTAACTTGTATCGTAGCACGTAAATAGCAAACTGTTTTAAAGTATTCAATCAAAATCGAAAATCTAAGAGCACTTTTTAAAGCATCGAATCATCAAAATCTAAGAGAGCGAAACTGTTTAACGTCCGGGTTTATATATCGGCTAGCCTGTTCGTCGCTTTTGTCCCCAAAACGGACAATTCTTAGAATTTCGCATTCTACATTCCCTTTTCGATAGTCGGGCACGCGATTCTATAAACTTTGCACACGCGCCAGTTGAAAATCTGAGAAATTTTCCACACGGCACGCAACCACGTCCGAGAATTAATTTTGTATCGAAATCGTTACGTTTACACCTCATATCTGCATCTGATTTTCAACCAATCGCCGCTCTCGTGACGTTGCTCAAATCACGCCTTTTACCATCTGTGTCTCTGTCCCGCGCATATTATCCGTCTCTATCTACCCTGTTCTGAGTGGTACAAATCGATACTCTTTACTATCAGTTATTTCAGTCCACGTGGACTGTTAAATAACCCACTTTATTAGCATTTCCCGTGAATATTAAGCGACGGTTTCTCCAACATTCTCTGTAACCATTTGTTATCTACAAAATTTAAGCAGAACATAAAACATTTAAAAATACGCAGGTGTTCAAACATAATACTTCTAAATAACACTTCTACGATTTGAATACTATTGGGTTTTTACACGCTTTTATGCATATTATATGTTACTAACGGTTCAATTAACTCCAATTAAAACAATAATGAATGGCGTTGACTTTTACCATTTAATTTTTAGTGAATCCTAATTAAATATTAATTATTATTTGTACATTTTGTTTAATACCGGTTACTTAAAAATTGAGTTAATTAATATAAATTTTGCACGTAATTTCTATTTGATTCTTTACTTGGAATAATTAAACTACATTAAAATTGAGCATATTAATTCTGCTTCTTTTTATATAAAGCGTCTAGTAAATAATTTAACTTCCTTATTTTTAATGAAACGAATGAATTTTTATGCTTCACGGTTTTAATAACGCGTATTATCTAATAAAATTCCTTATACACGGTGATTAAAATTATTTGATAAAATTAATTAATTTTCTACCCTGGTCTAAATTTGAGTAATATATATATATATATATATATATATATATATATATATATATATTTGTTTTGCCTAAATCCAGAGTTTTTGTTAATTACGAGGAAGCGCGAGTTGGGAAAATCAAGTAATTATTGCAAAGTGGAGGTCACACTAGAGCGTAGGAATACTATACGAAACATGCGTATTAGATCAACTCGACATCTAGCACGAACTTTGCTTTATCTATTGTTTTTGCTTTACTATTATCATGTAGTTGTCAAAGGTGTTTCAAATAATGGGGTGCTAGTGTATTAAATCACCAGTAAAGTTACAACCAACCTAGTGTAAGTGGATAAGAACAGTATAATGCAGCAAAATCGTTTCTTCCGGGAAATATGTAGTTGCAATAGGTGAAGGGGGCCAAATTTGTTGCGGGTTAATAAGTCCGTAGGGTTCTCGCGACCCGGACGTTACTCTATTCATACGGTTCGTTTCCAGTTTATTGTCGTTATTGTACCATAAGAATCGATGTGCGTCTTTATCGTAGGAATGTAAATAAATTTGTAAAAATGCTTTCTCAATGTCAGCCGTAATTCCGATCTGGCCTACACGAAAATTAAGCAAAATCTTAATTAAATCTGGACTTAAGGCCCCTTTTCTAATAAGTCATTCAACGATTTTTGTCCCGTGGCATGTGAAGAGGCATCGAAAACCACTCGCAAACGCGTTGCTTGTTTATCTTCTCTAAAAACAGGCCTGTGCGGCATGTAGTAAACACGATCGCCATTTGTTGTTTCAGCATCACCGCGGGAAATTAACTCGGCATAATTATTATCCAACATTCCTTTGATAGCAGCGTTATATTCACATATTTTGTTAATATTGGTCAATTTAAACTTTAGCCTCTGAGCACGAACTCGCGCACTAATTAAATTATCATCTTCAATCACTGCATCCTCATTCTTCCACGGTAACGCTACTAAATATCGATCATCACATTTATGAACGTTATTTTTCAAAAAATTATCGAAAAATCTCTAATCGTCGTCTGCTTCTTTGGTTATACCTATTGTTTCCAAATCCCACATACTTTCAATCTCGGCTTCTGTCTTTATAACTGTCGCATGTAACACTGTCTGCAGATTTACCCCTATTGTGGTAGCATCAACTGGTATGTGACCATGCAAAGCATAACCAAATTTCGTGTACACTGCTACTAAACCTTCATTAAGACGAATATTGTTTCCTGTCACTACTACCAAGTAATTGTCCGCCCCTATAAGTATATTAATTCCATCAATTAACGCTCGATCTATATTAAACGGTATATTGTCAACAAGCTGCAAGTTTTGATACTCTACCACGTTTTCTTTAGGTATATGTAAATTATCCATGCAAATTTCTAAAACTTCCACATCCTCAATCGTTAAAATTTCATCTGTATATTGTCCCTTCAAAGTAATTAAAACGTGGTTGTAGAGTTTAGACGGTATCGATGAACTATTTCCAAACGCGGCAATACGAACCCTATGTTGTCCAACAACAGGTAAATTTAATACCCGTGATAGATTCTCCTTAATAAATGTAAGTTGACTACCGCCGTCCATTACTAATCTAATTAACTTTGAATTTTCGCCAAAAGCATAAACACAAGCCGTTTGCAATAGCACATTTTTGTTTATGTTTGTCATCAAACTGGACACCGACGCCGCCGAGGTGTTCATTGAACTCTTGCCTTTCGTTAATTTCACTGTAATACTTGTCGTCTCAGCGTTGTGTCTATCTTTACCTGGCTTAAAGTTTTTACAATATTTAGCACTATGGTTATTTCTCGTACAACGGTAACAATTTCCTGCTGCCTTTAGAATTTCTCTCTTCCTTGCCAAAGGTACATCTGCGTCACACATTTCGGTTTTATGTTCTTTCTTGCAGAAAGCACAGCATTCAAGACGTTTGTTCGGGATGACTAATAAACTAGACGCAGTTCCTTTGTAATACGTTCTCTTCTCTGTTGGGAGCATCTTTTCTTTACAATCTGCATCCGGTTTTAAAGCTTGTTCCAACGACTCGAGTTTGTTTTTAAGAAACTGCAACAAATCCTATACCTGGCGATCTATATCTTCGTCTGACCTTGATGATGAACTTTCTAAATTACTCGTAGTAATTTCTAGATGATTGGATGATTTCATTTTCATTTGTCGATAAAATCCTAAGCGCAATTTCGTTGGCAACGACTTCATGAAAGTCGACTTTACGATTATGTTATACTGAGAACTTGATGCTTCTAAGATTTCAAGAGCACACATAGCTGAAGTGATTAGATTGTAATTCTTCCTTAAAGTGCTTATGTCATTTCTGGATTTTACAGGTTTGATTTTCATAATGCTATCAATATATTGTTCAATTAGCCGTTCCCCATTTCCAAATTGATCTTTTAATATATTCAAAGCTTCTTCATAGAATGCTCCAGATGGAGGAAATCCCTCAATTGCTTCAGCGGCCCTTCCCGTGACATACATTCGCAGGTAGTTAAATCGATCTCCGTTCGTTAATTGTCGATTGTCGTGGATCATACTTCTGAATTGTTCCCAGAAAGGAAGCCAGCCCTTTGCAGTACCATCGTACTTTGCTAACTGTACACGTTGAAGCTTCACTGACGTAAAGGACGGCCTACTTGCTTCGTTACTTACTGGTACCATATTCGTTGAATTCGAGTCAACCTTTATCTGCGATTTTTCTGGGCATTTTAATCTAAATTCCATCTTGGACATCGTAGTTACAGCAACCTTTCATATTCATACCTTTTCATTAACTCGTCCTCTAGATTTTCCTTAAGCAGAGGTTCAATTTGCTTATCAATTTCTTTCAGATTGTCACTTGCAAGCTTTAACTTTGACATAGCTGTATAAATGTCTTCGACACTGAAACTATTTTCTAGCATAGAATTTATATTATTAACTGTTTTATTAAGTGCGTTCTACAGATTGTCCGTTTTATTTGTTTCATCATGAAGCCTCGATAGTATAGGTCTGTTAAATATTCGCGATTCACGTTCCGTTATTCCGAATATTTACGTTAAAGCTCGTTTATATTTATCACCAGATATTCCCGGGTTTCGGCACCAAAAGTTGTTGTAATGCAATAAACAACATCAAGTTTAAAGAAAGGTTTATTTAAATATAAATCAAGCTAACCACACATCATGAAAGCTTCTTACGTTCTTCTATATCTCTGAACAACAAGTTACAGTAATCCCTTACTTACTCCCTCTACTACCCTTAGGTCTATCGACGCACGCAGACGGCCTGAAATATTTTACACAGTAATGATGTATTTGACATTTGTTTAATTGTTTTTCCAAGTTTTTATCAAGTGTATTTCTTGCAAGTTTTGGTTGAGTTTTTTATTATTTTCTCTAATGATTCCTTTATTTAACTTGTTTTAAGGGTGTGATTATGCCCTGAGTGCGGCAACGTCAAAATTACCTATAGTTAAGCGAATTCAATCGATGTCGATTACTGGCTTGCGGAAGGAAGATGTTTTTTTTTTGTTCAGAGCAATTGCAAATCGGCTTAACTGAAATCAATTCACTATTGTGTGTTGTTATCAAGCACAGACTAGGTAGTGCCAGGAGAATAATAGAAGAGGAACTGTGGTCCAGAGATGAATTGATGGGGTGCAGGACCGTCATCTTCGACTTATGACAATAAGAGACCGATTTCCCCAGTACTAAATCAATTGGCAATCAATGGTTAGGTTACGAAGGTTGTTCTGTAACCATGCGAATGGTTTATCATCAAATCAGAACTTTTCGCTTGCAGTCCTATCGACTACATCTTGTGCTATTACTTACGGCGCAACACCGGCAGCTACGATTAGAATGGTGTAGGTTGTGACTGCATTGGAACCTAAAGTGGAATAGGGTGGTGTTTAGCGATGAATTCCATTTTGTTTGGTGATGCACGATGAGCGTATGAGCGTCAGACGTAGACGTGGTGAACGTCGCAATGTTCAATTTTCAGTTGAGGTTATGATTTGGTGTGTTATATCGTATGAGACTACGTCCCATTTGACATTCATAGGCAATATGAACGCCTAGCGATATATTGATGAGGTTGCTGAACCTCATACTTTTGTATTTCTTTAGGAGTTGGATAGCCCATTTTTTCAACAAGATAATGCCCCTCCTCACATAGCAAGAAATTCTATCAACCGATTTGAAGAAGCCAATGTTAATCTTTTGCCATGGCCACCCAAATCTCCCGAATCTTCGCTCAATGCGCATGTGTGGGACATCATGGGAAAAAAATTAAGAAACTTAGCGAATTCTTCAAGACGCTGGAAGCTCTCCGATTTGAAGTACAAGTTGCTTGGGATATCACAGCTCAAGAGAAAATAAACCAAGTAGGGTAGCTAAGCCGGTTTGGCAACAGAGATCCACAGCAAGATATGTATACGCCGGTTCGAGAACAATATGAACAGCTAAGCCGCTTTGGGAAACAAAACGTGCAGCAAGATATGTATACGCCGCTTTGAGAACAAAATTGTCTTTGTGTTAAATTTGTTGCGTCGGGGGTCGTTAGGTCTTTTGGGGTGTGCGTTCGGCGGGTTCTTAGGTTTTTGGTGTGGGGTTGGGGGCGTGGGCTTGGGTGGAGATATTTTCTTTAGGAAATTTTTTAGCAGCGTTCCCGACGTTAAATATTAAATATTAAATTTTAAAAAATGTTGTTTGTGTAGAAAATGGAGTTCACGTGTTGGTTCGTATTTTTCTGGGGTAGGTTAAGCTTAAAAATTAAAACGCCGCGGTGAAGAATTTTTAATATTAGGCAAACGCGTGCAAGTGGTAAAGAGTGTTTTAGCCTCCTCATAAGCTGCGTTTTGTACGAAGTAGAAAATAAAATTGAGAAACTATACGAAATGTTTTATTGATGGAGGTCAAATTTTAAACGTTTGCAGGTAAAATCTTGTAAAAAGAAGTCGTTCACTTCGCAATTTCAATGTCACGATAAAATACTAAGAATTTGCATGCAGTCGAATATAACCTCGTGTTTTTTATTTGGTAATATATATTAAATCACGTCGACATTCGACTTTTAATATAATGTATTTAATTAACATAAGGTGTGTTGCAAAACATTTCAAGACAGGTATGTCGTATATTACCTTTTGGTTACATCATCCCAAAATAATTTATACAAGTACACTGAACTTGCAGTCGGATCTAACATATAATCTTTTAATTATACCCGTATGAATTTAAAATATATGCAAATTATACCACCTTTATCACGATTTATTTGACTCTCAAATTATTTGATTTGATCTTATATCAAAGGCTTATGTATTAACTTTACAACTCAAGGTGTAGCATCAAGGTTTTTACGTCACTCTCAAACTATAGAACTTAATAAAATAGCTTTCCTTAGCACCAATATCATTTAGAAAATATGTGTTTCATTAACATATACTTATTTTTAAATATTTCCTACCAAAATTTATTTAAAAAATTTAAAAGTTCTTTATTTTCATTTTCATATAGGTAAAATCACCACTTCGCTATGCTCTCCAACCTAGTTCCGGCTACTTTTCCAAGGTCGTTGTGACGTCATAGCCTTTTATAAATATAGAGCAATGTTAATACTATTCTAAAATTCTAAAAGAGTCTTTCTTACTAACCACAAATACATACAGCTTGTAGAACGCGGATGTATCCAAGTCAGTCCATCGGCACATAAAATAATCTTTTAATCCTTTCCTCTTTCTCTAATAAGATGTTCTTTGTCTAACATATCTTTGTATTGTTCGCGTATTTCGCAGTGTCTTCCAATTTAGTCCAACTTTCGCCTTTTGCATGCATTTCCTCTAATTCCAGCTGTCTTTTCTTCCACTTACAGCGTATGGCGTGCATAAGGGCAATTTCCTGCAGCGTCAACGGAGAGAGTTTACTGCCAATATTTACGCGTTGTCGTACAACCTCTGGGCGAATGTTAGGCGTACTTATCAACCCCGATACCGAAATGATTATTTCTTTTGGAATTGTAGAATATGGTGTTACAGATTGTGTAAAATATGTTACCTGCTTTAATATAGCACTTGTGTAAGATTTTATTTTATCTTGGCTGTCGTCCTACTCTACTATCTCCAAATAATTTACAGGTAAATAGTTAAAACTAAAAGCTGAAAGCACATACTTTATCAATTTTTCCCTTTCTCTGGTTTTTCTGACAACCTTAATTTGCAAGCCCGTCAATTTCTTTGTATTGCCGTTCCCCCAATACATGTACTGTAGCAGGTTATTATACACTAAACAGCAGCTATTTTGAAGCTTGTCCGATAACTTACTCCACATTTTGGCGGTACCGAGTACATTGGCACCTTTAGGAAGTATAACTTACTATCTTCCAATAAGGTTAAACAGTCTTTTAAGGGATTATACACCCGTTCCGCACTGACATAGCTTCCAATTGTACAGTTTTATATTGTCGCTTCCAATTGCGTAATACCGTGTTCTTTGGTCAAAGTAGACGCGAATGTTGCTCTTAAACGTGCATCTGGACAACGTAAAAAATCTAGTATATAATTTCCAAGTTGTTTATTAACACCAGGATTTGTTATCTGACACACAAATTTTTTGTATATCTTAATTCTTACATTGGTTGTTAGCCATGTTAAACAATCGAATTTAAATTAAAATTAAGTTTAAATGGCTCCATGCTTGGCATTAAATATTTTTAAATTTTGTTATGTATAATGCCAGAATAAAAATTTTAGAATAGTATTACATTGTTCTTTATTTATAAAAGGCTATGACGTCACAACGACCTTGGAAAAGTAGCCGAAACTAGGTAGCAGAGAGCATAGCGAAGTGGTGATTTTACCTATATGAAGAATTTTGTTATGTTAAGTAAAACGTGCAAGTGGTAAAGAATTTTTAGCTTTCCTCAAAAGCTGTATTTTGTATGAAGTAGCGAATAACATTTAGAAAATATACGAAATGTGATATAATGGATCTAATTATAAAGTCTGCATGTAAAATCTTGTAAAAACATGTTGTTCACGATTTCATTACCAAGATAAAATAACAAGAATTCGCAGTCGAATATAACCTCGTGTTTTTTATTGAAATTATAGCTCTCTGGTAATATATATGCAAATCATTCAACTTTTAATATAATGGATTTAATTAACATAAGGTGTGTTTGCAAAACATGTTAAGACTATTTCCTTCTTGGTATGCAAATTATACCACCCATAACGATTTATTTGACTCTCAAAAAAAAAATTAATTTGATCTTATATCAAGAGGTGTTCTTGCTTACATTTAGCAATTTCAATATATTTTAATATGTGTGTGTATATGTAAAAACATGTTAAGACAGGTCATCGTTATTTTATTCATGATTGCATCACCAAAATAATTTATACAACCACACTAAACTCGTACCCGGATCTAAATATAACCTTTAAATGTATGCAAATAATGTCGTTATTTAAAACGTGGTGAAGAATTTGGATGGGGATGTACTCATTCTCAAATGCGGAATGGTACTCCATAAGGCGTTCTGAACGGAGGCTTTGCACGCATTAGGTGATTGAATACTTCGGAATTTTAGGTTAAGCAAAAACATGCACGTGTTGAAGAATCTCCGAGAATTTCAAAAATTATTTTTGTATTAAATATATAATATTAAAAAGAAACACAAATATTTTAATGTTTTATTTACAAAACTTACATTCTTTAATTGTCCCTATCTTTTGTAGGTGGCGGTAGCAGATTCTTATTTGAATAAAATATAGATAAGACTTCCACATTAAGAAAAATGTATCTTAGTTAAATGTACGGGGATTTTATTAATTATAGTTTAGTAAAGTGCATGGTAGTTAATGACCTCGAGGTTGTGATATTTATAACAACATACCGATATATGTAAATTATATATGGAAACTGCATAACTTCAAATCATTTTAGCATAATTTTAATTACCAAAATTCATAATTTCTACTTCCGTTAAAAACACATTAAGTAAGTAAGTTTATACATACCGATAATACAATGGTAAAAATTCTTCTACAACACATTAAACAGCTTATTTATATTTGCTACCTTAAACAACTATGGGAGTGCATATAAATGTCAGAGGAAGATTTCTTATCGTTCCTTCCAATCTTAAAATTTATATCGTCAATAAAATAATAAACAGATTACTAATAATAGGTCGTCAATGGAACTAAAACAACATATACAAAATGTGTACAAATGAAAAGACCACTTATTAATTAATCATGACTGTAAATTTTTAAAGATTTGATATTCATAGGTAGTAACAATGTTGGTGCTATATATAAACGACTTTTTATGAGCATAGTTTAAATTAAAATAACACCGAAATTTATGTAAATTTAATAGTTCTGGTTTATAGTTGGTTGATTTGGAGAATAAATTTTATGAAACTTAGGTTTAAGAAATTAATCATTTTCAGGTGGGATTAAATAAAAATGTACTACTTTGATGATAAAAACCTATGCAATGCCTTTTTATGTTTACACAACTATAACATACTTTAAAATTTAATACCTCGGTAGTAGAATATAATTTTTAATTGTATTATTGTAACATAAAGTTTGCATAAAAATGCAAAATACATATCCGTTAAGAGGAATTTTCAATATGATACTTACAGATTCGTTAGTAAGTTTTACAATTAAACTTATTTCAAGACATTTTTGAAACACATTTACTAGTCTCAAGGAATATGTATGTATGTAGGTATAAAATATACAAATAAAAACACTACTTAATGTAAACATTATTCTTTATTAAAATGAATAATTGGTTATATGTACAAACCAGTTTTTGAGTACAATTACATCTGTGGTTGCGCAATTGAATGACGAATGTCGTGGGTATGCTAGAAACACTTGTGTGAATTGGTGTAATACTTTAATTTATGTAGAGGAGTACACCCTAAATCTTCTAGGTTAATAACATTTAGGTGTGGAAATTCATTGTAAATTGCCATCATCTCAAGATATACGTGAAAGTTTCTGCTTAACCATACCTTTTGGTATTTGAAGCGAGCTGATAGACAGTTCCAAGAATATGGTGGTTTCAGCACATATGTTATTGCAACTCCATTCGATAGGGATAGTTGTAAAACAGCCATTTCTTTAAACACAAAGTTATTATGTGCAATTTTAAACCTTTGAACGTCGACAACTAATGGACTATTAATTTTAGACTTCACTCACAATATTGGTTGCAGGATTGTAGCGGACCAAACGATCGTGTAGAATGAGGCAGTACGCTGTAGTGTGAGCTTTAAGCGCTTCTTTCATTTGAAATTTAATCGTACGTCAACCGCTCCCACTTTCACTATTTCGTTTTGATGGGAACAATCGATGACTACAAGTGGAGCGTGCGTTTGAAATTCATTGGGTGTTAATATCGGCTCGCTGATACCCCGTAGTACGATTGTTGAAACTGTGCATACATCTCATATAGTATAGAATAGCGATTGGTATCGAAATCAATGTTAAGATTATCGTAAGGATACATAGATGAACCCAGATGTAATTTCATATTGGTCAACTTACAGTGGTCGAACTGACTGCGCCCCTTTTTGCGTGATGTATCGGTTTGAAAGCAGACAATAACAAAACGTGGTTTCTCCACTTGAGAAGCCGTCTTCACGGCCCAGGTATGCGTGTGTGTTGTATGTAATTCTGGATATTCGTGTAGTTCCCAACGGAAAGCTTATGTCCATGGTGGCATTGCGTTGAATATGTTTGAGTAGTTTTAAGCGCTCTGCATCTGCAACGGTTATATGTGGAATCCGCCATGATATATGTGTAATGGTAATTTTGATTGACTCTTTGGTATCAGAATTCGATATAGCTGCATCGTCAGCACTACTTCTAATAAGAATAAGCTCCTGTTTGATATTCAAAAGAATTTTTCGGTAGTCCTCCGCAAATCCTAAAACCATGCGCAAGGGAATGCATACGTTGAAATGACCATTAGCATCAACGAGATCAAGCTTATCGATGGGGGACCAACCGGCGTTTCTAAAGCGACGACTTTCGCTATAATCGTAGGATAGGAAATTTTTAATAGTCGTAGTTATACCTGGATTACGAACGCGGTCAATAGTCTTTCCACCAAGTTCATAACGAATTTCATCAAAAAAAATAAAACCCGTTGTTGACAAAATCGGCTGTAGGCGAAACGCCACCATCTGACTTATTCATTGTACCCTCAATATAAATTACGCTGTCCCATGGTAGTGTATAGACATCTTCGTTTTCTATTGGAATCCGTATAACATCGTTCTTCTCATACGTGGTATTGGAGTACGGAGTATGCATATGTTTGTCGGCATTGACGATGGTTGTATCAAATATAGCACGTTGCGTAACATTTAAAATATTACTATCCATTTTAGCTATGTAGCACTTTGAGTCCTAATGTTTGCAGAAATTTAACGTTTTCCGGTGTTAATCGGTGCACTGGTGTCTTGTAACTGGTAAAGGTGCTGACAATGCGTCTATTAATAGGTTTTGGTGGTTTATGCTCATAGCGCAAAACCATTGTTTAAAGACGCTTTAGATAAAGTCTAATCGTGATGGTTTCCCGACGAAAAGTGATGAGATTACCGTTTTGATCAACTATTTTAACAATGATGCGATCGATGATTCGTGTATTAAGTGGCATATAGGTGACGTTTACGGGGTTTTCAATAATCTTGTACCCTGCAGCAACTGCAGGAAAGAATTGATGCAAAATGTGTACAGGTTTGTTATTCGATACGATCCGACCACAAGATTACATTCAATACATATTGAATTGATTGGAAAGACTTGTGCCGGATGGTCCGAAATAGCAGTAGTGAGAGCTGGTAGTTTACGTTTCTCAAAACCCAGCAACGAAGCAAGTGAATTTGGTTGTGTAAAATCCACTATACCTGATGCTTTGATTTCTGTATGTAAACTGTTATTATTGGCTCGAATATCAATAAGATAACGTTTGGATGAAGTGCGTTCACGGGGATCGTTCAGATTACGTCGTACGAACTTATTAATATCTGCCACTTCATAAGTTCCTTCTGGTAAAGTAAGCACGATGTCATCAATGTAAAATTTATTGTTCGCTTCCGTTACATTGGGAATTGAAAATATGTATCAAAGTTTGTAAGACCAATAACGTATTCATGGTCATCATCGAGAACAATTGGTGGGTTGATGATTGCGGTGAGCGTAGATTCAGTTCCAGTTAAAGTAAATGTGTACATGTTCGGTGGTTGACGATAAACTAACAACTAGTCGTATTCGTAGTTGGGATGGGGTAATAAAAAGCAAATTCCTGAAACACTTGCAATATATGGTTTTTAATTAAACACTTTTATACAAAACAGTTAAAAATACACTAAAATCAAATAATATATAACGTTGTTAGAAACTTAACGGAGGACTATTTTGCAGTAAAATTTCAATACGAAGTGTCCACAGGTAACAGTGTTAAGCGGTTGAAATTGTTCATAATTATAATAGAGAGTGCATGGTCCTGATGAGGTTAAGTATTTGACAAGTTCCCTCGGAGGTCGTAGATTACCAATGCTATCATAATAGACTGCCCTTGAACCATCTTTTTTGTACGCGGTCCAATGAGTTCCCACACCACGTGTAGTATCATGATTAAGAATACCACATTCTCGCCAACGAATTGTGTTTGGAAGTGAATTGCGCATGAATATTCCACGAAAGTGGGATATTGGTAAACGTTTTATGTATTTGTTCAAGTCAACATTGGTCAACGCTCGCATAGGTAGGTTTAACGAATGCGTTGAGTTTTTTTTTCGTTGTCTTTGTTTACGCAAACCTTGCCCGTGTGTAAGAAAAGGCTTTAGGTACAGTCCATGTCCACGGCGATAAGGTTTCAAATAGAGACCCTTTCCAAGTGTCACTGCCTCTTGTGCCATATTATGTCGTTTCGCTTCATCTAATTGTTGTTGTCCAAGTTTAGCATCGTTGACAGCTTTTGCAATCCCAGCTGCTCCACCCGACAACGCTCCAATTGCGGAAAGGGCTGCAAAAATAGGTATCAAAGGTAGGAAACCACCAGTTTTGGGTACAGGGATTACACGTGGGATGCCACGAATTTCATCTGTTATATCTTTAATCGGTGCCACTGCAAGTTTAGCAGTTTTAATAAGGTCAGTCGGACGAACGTTTTTAATGCGTTCCCAAATGGTGCGAATTAAACGCTTGAATGGTATACCACTTCCTGTACGTAGACGCTGACCACGTCGTTTTCCTTTACACCTTATCGTTTTCTTGCGACAACCCATACCAAATTTAACTTTGGCATTCATTGCAGAACCAACAGCAAACGCAGCAAGTTTTTCACCTAACGAAGCGTCGGGTGCAGTACGACGTTTTTGTGCTGTTTCGGCAAGACGTCGATCAGCTTGGTGTCGGGTTGTTAAGTCTGTAGAAAGATCGTAGGCGATGTCGGTAGTTTGCAGGCTTCGTCTGGGATTACGACCTATATCACCACGCTCGAGGCGTTTCTGAAGCTTAGTACCCGGTCCACAGAAGCGATACCTGGTAAATGTAATTCTACCGGTAAACGATTGATAGCACTATTGAGTAACCCGTAGCCACGATAGGATTTCATTAATCTTGTCAGTCGAAAGGTTTAAAGGAGACTGGTCATGGTGTAGAATTACTCGCTTAAATGCTTACCATACTGCAATTACGTTTTAGTATATGGATAGAATGCGTCTGGTAAAGCAACAATTGGCGTTGCCAATTACGGACCACAACTGCAGCAACAACACTAACGTGCAAAAGCATGGACTACTATTACCATCAACAATACGGTGTATCATTACAGGTCCATCCAATTGTGGTAAAACTAATGTAGTCATCGGTCTCTTGAAACATCCGAATGGTGTACGCTTTGAAAACGTTTATCTCTACTCAAAATCCTTGTATCAACCAAAGTATCAGTACCTAAGAGGTTATTACAACCAATAAAAGAAATAGGATATTTTGCGTTTAACAAATGGGATGCAATTGTTACTCCAGCGGATGCAAAACCTAATTCGATATTTATTTTCGATGACGTGTCGTGCGATAAACAAAATGTAATGCGAGAATATTTTTCTTTAGGTCGACATAAGGCCATTGATTGTTTTTACCTATGTCAGACCTATTCCAAAATACCTAAACAATTGATTAGAGACAATGCTAATGTCCTAGTGCTATTCAAACAAGACGAACTCAATTTAAAACACGTATACGCTGACCATGTAAACACGGATATGTCGTTTAACCGGTTTAAAGAATTGTGCGGCGTATGCTGGCGAGATCGGTATGGGTTTGGTGATCAATAAAGATGGCGATTTGCAGAACGGTCGCTACCGAAAAGGTTTTGACACCTATATATACTTATAAAGCACATAAATAGCAATACTTCCTACCCGTTTCTAGACGATGGCAGACGACGTGAAACCAAACGAGAACTCATAAAAGTACGAAAGGCAGTCAAGAGGAAATTACAAGCGCTAAAAGCAGGTGTGGTTGAAAAGGAGCTTGCATTTAAAGTCTATGCACCTATTACAAAACGTTTACAAACACTTCAGACCGGTCTGCTGAAAGATATTAAACAGGAGTCCAAGATCGAAAGCCAGCACTGGTTACCACAACAACATGACGTACAATCTACTCCTAAAAGACGCCCTAAATTTCTCGATCAGGTGCGCAGTTCCACACCAATCGCCGCACCACCAATAGAGGAGGCATGGGAACACAATCCTCATAGCCCAGTCCAGTCTGTGGAGTCCACCTTCGAAGAATCGGAGAGTAGCGGCAACACTCCAGAGACCCATACAGAGTACGAACGGTACCTAAACAGCGAAGAACATCAGACCCATTTACAACGATTCTTACCATCGGTAAGATACTATGTCGATAATCTGTTTTCCAACTTTACTGGTATTTATAACAATGACACGGAGCACTTGCGCAGGGATAAAGTACGTTTTAATCCGGAGACAGGAAAATTAATGATTGGTGATTCGGACATTATCTTCGGGATTGGTGAAAAGGTGTGTAGAACGATTTTGCTACAACGGTAGCAAAGGGTTGTACGAGCAACTGTTCCTTCTCAACCTTTGGGTAAATTCTCACTTAAAGAAATTAACGATTATGCGGACATTAAAAAAGAAGTAATGCAATGTATAGCTTAAAGCAAACTATAAACCCGAGTGGTCGTGGTCTACTCATGGATTATAACGAGAAGCCACTAGAGTATGTATACTTTGATGATCCCAACGAACTGTGCGAACGGCTCAAGCTTCTGGTCGCCTCGCAAGATGCAGGTAACACCGGTCACACAACGAAATTACATCGATTATGGAAGAATTACGCGAATTGCGTATAATAGCGTAGATTGTGCGACTTGTTATTCATTATCACGATGGTTATCGACAAGTTTGGGCATGCGTCTGACTGTGCTTCATATATTTCTTATGATGATTACTACGATTTTGACAACATGAGATTAGCGCGCGTCGCTACACCACAAGAAGATGATGATGCAGTCACGAAAGCGTACTTAGAATCGCGGTTAGCAACGCTACACCAGCAAGAGGGCGAACCAACGCTTGGAAGTGGTTCCACTATTCAGCAGTATATAGACACGCTTGTGAAGGAGACAACAAACAGTATGATAACACAATTCTCGAGCGAGTATGTTACAAGATCAGACTTTAACCATTTTGAAGAGATGATGCGTAACCTTGTTCCAGCCACTGTGAACGCTAATGTTGCACAAATCGTAACCAAACGGATAGATGATTCTATGAATAGCATATATAAGACA
The DNA here is from genome assembly GCA_036346225.1 of Platerodrilus igneus. Lineage (NCBI taxonomy): Eukaryota > Metazoa > Arthropoda > Insecta > Coleoptera > Lycidae > Platerodrilus > Platerodrilus igneus. The sequence continues at coordinate 2,015,794 of JARFIW010000957.1, forward strand.
TTAGACGCTGCTATTCAACAAGTGAAAGCACAATTTAGAATAGACATTGCACGAATTCAAGCAGATATTCAACAGTTGCAAGAGAAACTTAAAACGCACGCATATAGCCGTCAACCATAAACACACACACACACACATATTAGCAATATGTCTGTAAAAAGCAAATCGTCCACGAGTTACATAAGCCTGCTCGCATTAACTTTCCTAGAAGACATGTAATCACAAAAGGATTAAACGAGCTGTTTCAAGCCGATTTGGTGGAAATGATCCCATATGCAAAGATGAATAAAGGATTTAGATACATTCTAGTTGTTATCGATGTATTTTCTAAATACTTATGGGCCGTACCGGTTAAGCGCAAGACGGGTAAGGCTGTTTCAAACGCTTTTCAATCAATTTTCAACAAAGAACCATCGTATTCCACGGTACATTCAAACGGATTTGGGAAAAGAATTTTATAATTCAACATTTAAGGCTTTAATGGAAAAATATGAGATTACACATTATAGTGTGTACAGCAATAAAAAGCTTGCGTAGTAGAACGCGTTAATCGTACCTTAAAGTCAAAATGTGGAAACAATTTAGTTTGAATGGTTCGTATCGATGGCTGAATATACTATCCTCACTCGTGACTGCATATAACAACACCAAACATCGAACAATCGGCATGCGACCTGTAGATGTGTCAAAACGCAATGAACGCAAACTTTTCAATACAGTGTACAGTACGATCAAAACAGTTAACTTAAAGAGTAAAAATTTTCTGTTGGGGATCATGTTCGCATTAGTAAACATAGAGGTCAATTTACCAAGGGATACACACCAAATTGGTCTAACGAAATTTTTACGGTGTACAAAGTGCATTTGACTAATCCTTTAACGTACCTATTGCGCGATAGTCGAGGACAACCAATATTAGGCGGCTTCTATGCAGAAGAACTTCAACGAACACACTATCCGGATGTATATTTAGTGGAAAAAGTATTGAAGAGAGTTAAAAATCAAGTATATGTGAAATGGTTAAATTTAGATTCTAGCCATAATAGTTGGATATCCAAAATCATATTTTGTAGATTTGCTGTTACGTGTTTGTTTACCATCATATGTCATTCATCAATAAAAATTTTTACTGTTATATGATTTATTATAGGACACACACACACACACACACACACAAATTACATCTATGTACTACTAATTACTACACTAGTTCTACGTCAAGAAAGTTGTTTATAATTCCTCATGCCCGAAGCGCAAAACGTTGATGTAGGTTGATTTTCGCTGTTTTGGTTGAACTTGAGTATTTCGATGTCCGTGAATATGTGTAAATAACAAGCAGGTAAAACACATTACCTTCTCAGCTAACAATTTCTCCCCGTACTTGACCAACACTCGAGGTATATATATTTATTGTAAAGGTATGCGACACGTACAATAGCATCCTCCATTATATCTAATAAGTGCTATCTATAGCGCATCAGGTAGGATTACCAAGATGGCATGATTTACATACAAAAATAGTATTAAACTAAAACAATAACTTTAATAGCATATACACTTTTTATAATCATCTATACTATTTGATGGCCATTTTCCCGAATCCGGACCACACGTCCATCCTGGTTGCTGTTTTGAGCCCTCCATTGCCAAATTCTTGAGGAGCCAGTTATATGTTGTTCTATGAGGGCCAACTACATTAGGTTGGTACTTATAATTTACCTTATACTTTAAAATTAACTTCAATACTTTTTTTAATACCATAGGTTGTGCGAAATATACAACATCTACAATCATATCGTCAATCGCTGTGACCAGTGATTTATAGTTGCATTTTATATTTATGATAGGAAATGCCTTCGTACTCAATACAGCTCGGTTGGTTAGTAATTCTTCAAGGAAATATACATCGCTCAAACTATAATTACTCTCTATTGCGTCTAGTACACCGCGCACCTGATGACATTTTAACTCTGTTTTGCCGTTGCAAGCATCAATGAAGTTTGATACAAATTGATCGCACCTACTCTGTTGATTAAACAGCATGTCCATTACATCAATGGATGTATCATTGGTCCGTTAGCCATTTGAAGGCTTTAAAGGGAACATGAACACCTACTTTGAACAGTATACGTTTGATTTTGTCTACATCATTCAATACTATGGCATGTTTCAGATGTTGGTGTAAAATGCGTTGTTCACTCTCGAACAAATCGTACAGTACATTGTCCATGTTAACTTGAAAACTTCGCACCACTATCGTCACTATCGTTGTTGTTCCACTCACTGCGAGATCTATCCAAGTACCTAGCTTTTATGGCACATTCATCAAAATAGGTAATGCTAAAGTGTTGTGATACTGAGCATCACCTAGTTATTCGTCTGATAAACCCCCCACTAGTTTTTGTAACAGCATTAACAAATCAACAACCTCGAGATGATCTCTGGCAAGGCGACTCTGTTGAATTTGAGCAATATATTTAAGGAAAATCCAATTAGAGGTGTGTTGGTGGTGATAGATTGTTATTCAAATTATCTATGGGAATATCCTTCACTTTTAACGAAGGATTCATGCCCGGTAAATTGCAAATTAATCAAAAGAGCATAACGTTAATCATTACCTACATACAGCACAAAAAGCTGTCATAGCCATGCGAGAAATATGTTGCCTGATAAATACTCCTGTATGATTGTTGTGGTTTTGACAATTTTACAACGATCCTAGGTCATGGATCGAAACGTAAAGAAAGATGATTTTAAAAACTATGAGTGTTTAATTCCCAACGAAGATTAAGAAAAGGTTGCCTGATGTCGCTAAATCTTTTTTTATATATATATATACCAATGTTTAATACCTTGAAAGTAATAGGAAAATAAAATTTAAAGTTGTCAACCATGTTCGGGTGGTAATGTTGATTCGGTCATTGATACCTACTGCAAGTTAAAACAAGTCGTATACAATGATAAAAGTTTTTGAAACTAACTAAATGTGATCTTGAATACATGCTTTGTAAAAGCGATATAGTTCAGATTCTGCTACGATTCTTCAACAGACGGCGATAACAATAAAAACTCTGTTTAAATTAATTTTTAATAACGACTTAACATTGCGTAATTCTATTAAAATGATTTGAAATATAACGAGAATAACTTATTGAATTAAAGTAGGTTATTTATAAGCACTAAATTCTACAATAATTAAAACGAGTTTGAAAATAAAAATGTATTGACAATGTAGCTATACTTGTAATTTATTCTGCCAGGATCAACAAAATATAATGCAAAATAGTTGTTTTTAGTTATAAACCAGAACCATATAATTTACATATGGGGATATGTTGTCATAATTATACTATAAATAGCACAATCGCCGAGGTCATTAACTACCATGCACTTTACTGAACGCGGTTGTTAAAGGGCGTTATATGAACGTTTTTTGCAAAGAAATAAGTAATATTTATCTCAGTTTGCGAGATGTTGAAATGTTTAGATCCGTAAGTTATGCATATCTTTTAGAAAACATATTTGCTTTTATGAACAAATTTTTGCTTTACATTCCTTAACTTTAATAATTTCACTAATCATGTTTACAGAGTCTTTTTAAATAATAATATCCTTTGAACATACTATCATCTGGAATACAAATTTTGTTATACCTATATCTAGTACTAATAATAATTAGTGTCTCTAGCACTGTAAAATTTAACTAGAATAATTAATTCACAATCTTTTTATAGTGTTTAATTAAATCGGTCTTTTAACAACAAAAAGGATTTGCACATTGCAAAATTATTATTACTATGCTTGTAGCAATAAATATTAATAATAAATTGCTGGTTATTCACCTAACAATAAATTTTTACACTAAGAAGATATAATTGGTGTATGCTGGGTTGCCTGCCATAGATATGCATATATTTTTTAGAATTCAATTAAATTTAAGTACACGTAGGTAAATGTGTGAAAGTTACTTTACATTTCAGTATTCAGCTGTATTGTAAATAGTTACTAATATTGTATTGAAAAAACGACACCCAGTATTGTCAGCTGTGTAAAAAATGTTTTGTTTCGGCAGTGAATCAATCAAACTGTATGAAAATATATGAACTCATTAGCATGTAATTAAAATAAGCTGGTAAGTGAAACTAATATAAATAAAACATTCAAATTTTGTGTGTTTCTTTTTAAAATTATATATTTAATACAAAAATATTTTTTTAAAAATCTCGGGGGATTCTTCAGCACGTGCACGTTTTTGCTTAACCTAAAAATTTGAAGTATTCAATCACCTAATGCGTGCAAAACCTCCGTTCAGAACGCCTTATGGAGTACCATTCCGCATTTGAGAATGAGTACATCTCCATCCAAATTCTTCACCACGTTTTAAATAACGACATTATTTGCATACATTTAAAGGTTAAATTTTAGATCCGGGTACGAGTTCAGTGTGGTTATATAAATTATTTTGGTGGAATCATGAATAAAATAACGAGTGACCTGTCTTAACATGTTTTTTTGCCACACACACCAATATTTTAAATTAAAACCATTATAAAATACGAGTCGAATAATTTCTCCTATTCTTTTGATATTTAATACAAAATAATGGGGCAGAGCCCCGTTTAGGCACGTTTAGAAGCTCCTTCCCCACCATTCATCATTTTGAAAGTGATTATGTCATCCACCACATTTCCTATTTTGCTTAACCTAAAAATCTCTTTAATTAACTAAAGCAACGAGAATAAAAACAATGATGAAGCTCTAAAGATCACCGCTAAATTCTTCACTACATGCACGTTTTGCATAACCTAGAAATTTTTATCACGTTTGTGCAATTAAACGAGTTATATATATACAATGTCTAATACGTCATCTACATACAATCACCAAACCGCTAAAAGTAAAAGAATTTTATTACCACATAAATTAAATTTAATTACATTTAAATATTTAAAAATTAAAGCTAAAATGTAAAGCAAGAACACCTCTTGATATAAGATCAAATTAATTTTTTTTTTGAGAGTCAAATAAATCGTTTAAATGGTATAATTTTACCAAGAAGGAAATAGTCTTAACATGTTTTGCAAACACACCTTATGTTAATTAAATCCATTATATTAAAAGTTGAATGATTTGCATATATATTAAGAGAGCTTAACAATAAAAAACACGAGGTTATATTCGACTGCGAATTCTTGTTATTTTATCGTGACATTGAAATTGCGAGAAGTGAACGACTTTTTTACAAGATTTTACCTGCAAACGTTTAAAAATTTGACCTCCATCATATAACATTTCGTATATTTTTAATTTTATTTGCTACTTCCAGAAGAAGAAAATGAAGATTTACTTAGTTTACTAAACGAATTTTTGGAGCAAAATATTTAATGAATAAATAAATATTAAAGAAACACATATTTTCTAAATGATATTGGTGCTAAGGAAAGCTTTATTATTACGTTCTATAGTTTGAGAGTGACGTTAAAACCTTGATGCTACACCTTGAGTTGTAAAAGTTAATCCATAAGCAAGAAATTTGATAAAAGCAAGTTCAGTGTACTTGATAAATTATTTGGGATGATGTAACCAAAAGGTAATATACGACATACCTGTCTTGAAATGTTTTTGCAACACACCTTATGTTAATTAAATACATTATATTAAAAGTCGAATGTCGACGTGATTTACATATATATTACCAAATAAAAACACGAGGTTATATTCGACTGCATGCAAATTCTTAGTATTTTATCGTGACATTGAAATTGCGAGAAGTGAACGACTTCTTTACAAGATTTTACCTGCAAACGTTTAAAATTTGACCTCCATCATATAACATTTCGTATATTTTCTCAATTTTATTTTCTACTTCGTACAAAACGCAGCTTATGAGGAGAGCTAAAAACACTCTTTACCACTTGCACGCGTTTGCCTTAATATTAAAAAATTCTTCACCGCGGCGTTTTAATTTTTAGCTTAACCTACCCCAGAAAAATACGAACCAACACGTGAACTCCATTTTCTACACAAACAACATTTTTTAAAATTTAATATTTAATATTTAACGTCGGGAACGCTGCAAAAAATTTCTTAAGAAAATATTCCACCCCAGCGCACGCGCACCACCCCACGACAAAAATCTAACGACCCCGCCGAACGCACACCCCAAAGACCTAACGACCCCCCGACGCAACAAATTTACACACAAAGACAATTTTGTTCTCAAAGCGGCGTATACATATCTTGCTGCACGTTTTGTTTCCCAAAGCGGCTTAGCTGTTCATATTGTTCTCGAACCGGCGTATACATATCTTGCTGTGGATCTCTGTTGCCAAACCGGCTTAGCTACCCTACTAAACCACATGCTGCAATCGATGACACTAAGAGTGAGCGAGTGTGAAATTAATAGCGGGGCGAAACTTTTATTAATAAAATTATACTATTTTTTTTTGGTTTTTTTTCCTTAAAATTTTAAGCACTTATTACGATGAAGTAGTTAAACACTTTTGCAAAGTTTATGAAAAAAATTCTAACTCTTGGTGTTACAATTTCCGAGTCACCTAGTATATTAAGAAACAAATGTATGTGGATATGTTTGCTTTGTAAATAATTAAAGGAAATAGTGGAAAACTTATTCTAAAGATTGGAGACAGCGGGCTTTTCTTTCATACATGAGATTTTCCATGCTAACATTCATAATAAGTAAACAAAATTGTAATAATAATTTTTGCATTAAAAAAAACATCATAAGTTCTTTGAAAGTGTTAGTGAGGGATTTCGTTATAATATATGAATATTATGTATCTGCATATTTCTAAACCTTCTGGCAGTTATCTTCCGCTATAAAATATAAATTGTCCAACTGGTTTCAAGCACATGTCGAAGTTCTCTGTTTGCTCTGTGATAAGGTGTCCATGGATCTTAAAATCTAGCTTATTTTGAAGGCCACTGCGTTGTTGATATACCACAGAAAAGTGAAAACAAAAGGCTTGCATATTGACTACATCAACAGTTATTCCTACCAAAGGTTAGCATCTCATTTCATTTTTATAGGTCTTATACTTTTTGGGAACTCTTGAGTGACTTGAAATATGTGTCGTCTAGGTATTTCACAGAATATAGGTGCGACTTTCTCTGAAGTTTCCGAATATATGAACATAGACATTAACCTTATCTGTTTTTAAACATCGTTTATACGTTGAAGGGACAGAGACCACTTCTGTCTGTGTATGAGCGACTTCAAAGTATCCTTGTTCTATTATAACGTCGATTCTGGCCAAATCAATTACTGCATTATAATCACAGGAATGCGATTTTGATAAGTGTAGCCTGTTATACCCCCGGCGTCCGTGTTCAGAGTCACTTCCACAGTTGGCAACACGGATACTATCCCCGTTCACATTATTGCACAACAAAGATATTACGACATAACTACGTGTCAAATTGTATCACATGCCAAGTATGTTTACAATGATACAAGTTGCACTTTAAAAAGATAAAAGGTACTTACTTAAAAATGTGGAACGCTTCACGATTTGGCGGTCATTCTTGGGCAGGGGTCATGCTGATTTCCGGGTATCTCGTTTGGGCGTGGGTTGCCTTATGCCATCGTTAAAACCAGATTTAACGTATTCCCTCTTCTTTGTTCGTAGGTAGGACGAAGGAATAAAGGTAGGGAACGATAGAAGGTAGAGATACGATAGAGGAACCTACATTCTCAAAAGAGAAAAGACAAAAAACAACACCGGCAAATGTCACCGTTCGACGTCTCGTTGGCTAATAATGTCGTGTCACACACCGCGCACTTGCGCCATCACTTCGCGTCTGCGCATTCCTTTTGCGCAAACGCAACTGTCCGAAATGACGGAAATGAGCAAGTCTATTTTAAAAATAATGGCGGGAATTTAGTCACACATTTAGAATTGTACAATGCCAATTTTGGCATGTAACAAGCCATCACTATAAATAATTATTTTGGTGGAAACTTTACTCCCTGGATCAGTATGTGGCAGTACTTCATTTTCTATTACGTCAGAAAAGTATGAAGCAAATTTCAGTAGTAGAGCGAATTACTGAATCTTTGTATTACGCCAATCGTCGCACGAATTACTACGTATTTGTTCCTCTAACATGTACGTTTGGGTCGTATGGGTTCAGTGGCCTCTGTTCGGCAGATTGAAGCGAGGTTTGTTGATAATCTACAACATACTGGAACAATAGATAAGAAAATGCAAAGATGACGCATGTAATTTTACTAAATACAACGCACTGATTACTCACTTCATCTTTTAGGTACGGTGACCCAGTGTGGTCTGAAATTGTGGAGCTCGTTCCCACCAACTTGGAAATGCTTTGCCTAGCGTCACACATTCCCTTTGGTCGAAGCAATAACGTACACCGTTTAGAAGCGTGAAAACACCTCTATACTGAAAAATACAATAATAAATTATGTTATTCATGGAGTAATGCTGGGAACTTAAAAATCACATTAATAACGCGTCATGATCTACTTAATTGTACAAGAAAAAGTCCCCTAGGATAATTATTAATGTAAATTTGTGGTGTAGCCAAATGATGCGTAACAATTTACAGAATATAAAACAATAGCAAAATGTAAAGGAACACTTTTAATTACATTATCTCTCTACTAGAATTTAAAATTAATTAAATTCGTGCTGTGCAGAACATATTATAGAAACTATTTTCAAGGTGAAAAGGTAGCAACATATTTTCTGTACTTCTATACTGTTCCTTGGCCCTGGACATGAAGAACAAAAAAATTTATTATACGTTATGCTATTTTTCATTTGCACTTCCTTATTCGATCAAATACAAGCTTAATTATTTATAAATATTTACAGAGAAATTTTAAAATACGCAAATGCTGCTACAGAGATCACTGATGTTAATTACAACAATATTTTCTGCACTAAAATTCTTTTTTTAACATCACGATTACACTATATATTTATTACCAATTTGTTTGACTGATATAGCATTATTGGCAATTGAATTTGAATTGGTAAAACAATGCGACTTTTCTGGAGTTAACGATGTTGTACTTGCCGTAACCTCAGAACTCATTTTATAACTTTTCTTTACATTTCACATTTTTATAAACTTTATAAAAGGCATATTACAATAAGGTAGATAGATAAATCCTGCCCCAAAGTAGACCGCATAAAAATGATATAAAATAAATAAAATATTAAATACAGTTTAAAAATCAGAAATTTTAATAAATAATTTATATATTAATTTAAGAAATAGAAATATTGTTAAAATAATAAGTAAAAAAAATAAATTCAATAACAGCTTTGAAATTAGATTGTTACGTTTATTTTGAACATCCCGTATATTTTTACCTGTTACTAATCAATACGCGGTCCAATACAGTTTCAACTCAAATCCCTTTTTCTTTAACAACGACAAGTTTAAGCTAAAATTAAATAGTTTACATCCTGTATATTCTATTTTCTGCAATATATACGCTTTTGAATAATTCCTCAATTTAAATCTTTTCGCTTTGAAACGTAAAGTTCAATATGCTATAACTAAATAGTTCATAGCCTGTATGTAAGTAACGACTTGTTAAAATAAGGTTGCGCACTATTCTCCGGTAAAACCGTGTTTTCCAGTTTAAAATCGCGTTTCGATAACACGAATGTTTGGATTTCGAATTGGCGTCATTTAAATTCATTCTGATTTTGCTTCTGCAGCCCGTGCGACGAAATATGTTTTACATTACTCGTTCTATCACTTTAAAAGCAATGCACGTTTATTGTTGTCCTGTCAATTAGAGATGTCTTGCGTGTATTTGGCGAGTGTTCCCGCGCTTACCCCATCAAACCCGATTCTATTTTTAGCTTTTTTTTTTGCTGGAGGCCAAAGGCGTTCTTTCTGGGTGTATTTCATCTGTTCGCTGCCGTGTGCCAGTTACTGTAATTACGATGGTAGCTACCTTGTTATGCTGACTTCTTCCTCCCAGCAGTTGGCAAGTTAAGTATACTGACGAAGAGAGGTATGTGCGTTGTATTCTGTTATGCATCTCAAGGCTTTTTATTTTTCAACGGTGGATGGTGTAAAACCAGTCCATCGTACTTGTTGAACAGCTAATTGCGCTGGTGCTTCTGGGTATACGTTGTTAATTCTTGCTACAACGTGGGCTGTATTTAATGCTTAAGTTGAACACCTGTACTACATTTAAAACTAAATTTGCCTTAAATACTTTAAAATTTAACATACTTGTTAGGGAGTAAATTTACATTTAATACCGAAATTTAACATATTTGCGATTGGAAAATTTTAAGTTTTAATTTTCCTTTTTTACTGAGTTTATTAAAAATAAATTATTTTCCCTATAATTTTTGTAATATAATTGTTGGGTTGTAACGTTATTTTTTTTTTGTTTGTATAATTTAATTTTTTAATTAATTTTTATTTTTAATAGTTCTATTATTTTTTTTTTTTTTTTTTTTGGGAATTTTTGTTGGTAGTTACCTTTTTACTTTTAAAGCACGTCCGGTGAAAAATAAAATTTTTGAATAATTTTTAAAAAAAATGAGTTATTTATTGCCTCCCTGTTATTTTATAATATATTTTTTGTTTTTAAAAAGGAAAACAATTTTTTTTTTTTAAATTAATCTCCCTTTTTTTTTGTTTTTAAATTGAATTTTTAATAATGTAAAATAATATTTTGTCAATTTTCATTTTTGTTTACAAAAGAATTTTAAAAATTGAAAATTTTTTTTTATTTTATTAGTTTAGATTTGTATTTTATTATGTTTATTTAATATTAATAAATTCCATTTTTAAAATTTAATACATTTTTTAATTTTTTTAGATGATTTCTAATTTAAATTTATATGTTTCTTTAATTTCTAAATTTTTTTTTAATTAAATTTTTAAATAAATGCATATTTTCTTCTCCAATCAAATCTTAGAAATTTTTTAAAAAATTTTCCTCGATTTAAAATAATCTTTCAATATTTTTAATTTAATTACATATCTTTATTTATTTTTTTTCTTTTTAATTTTGGACCTACCTTAATTCAAATTACTAGAACAGATTAAATGGCTTGCGTGTTCTAATGAGCTAAAGAGCCAAACTACAGGTCCAACCGTATGGGTCGTTAGTGAGGAACCAGACTAAGACAGGTCCCGAAAGAGGGCAGCAGCTCTTTGGTACTTAGATTGGCAGGACATAGGGTCGGTATGGCAGTCTAAGACACACTACCGCGATGTGGAAGGCAACGGAAACCACCAATTATCTCCCTACACACTACTAAACATTAAAATGATGACATTCTCTGGGGTAAAATTCCAGTTAAAATAATCCCATTCGGATCTCCGGGAGGGACTACTTGGAGGATGCGATTAAGTTAAAATAAGAGTCGGGAACATTCTGATTCGGAGCGTGAATGTTAGAATATGAACAAGTAGGTAAGCTAGAGAACCTAAAATCGAAATGAATAGGTTATCACTAGACATAGTAGGGATCAGCGAAGTTCGGTGGTCAGAGGCGGGGATTTTTGGAGTGAGACTTAGGGTAATTCATACAGGAGCAGAGGAAAGAAATTTGGATGTGGGGATAGTTATGCGGAAAAAGATAGAATACTGTGTAGAAAATTACTTACAAAAGAACGAAAGAGTACTCATGGTTAGATTAGAATCTAAACCGGTAAACACAGTAATAATACAAGTATACATGCCCTCCTCTAGCTACAGTGACGAAGAGGTAGAAGAATCTACTAACATATCGAAGACATATTAAGATACGTAAAAGGACATGAAAATTTAATAATTACGGGGGATTTTAATGCCGTGGTAGGTGAGGGTAGGGAAATAAACTGATAGAATTTTGCGACAAGAACAATTTAATCATCACAAACACATTATTTCAACATCATGCTAGAAGACGATATACGTGGAAGATGCCAGGAGATATAGGAAGATATCAAATAGATTACATTCTTGTTAGACAACGGTTTAGTAATCAAGTAAAAGACTGTAGAAGCTACCCAGAAGCAGATATAGATACTGACCACAACATCGTAATTACGAAGGCCGCACTTAAATTTAAGAATGTGAAAAAAAGAAATGGAAAAAGGCACTTGGACTTAGAGAAACTAAAAGATAAAGATATTCAAGAAAGATTTGAAAAAAAGTCAAATGAATTGCTCAAAGATATCGGGAAAATATCTGATACTAAGGAAGTAGAAACAGAATGGAATAACATATAAATCCAGCCTAGACATGGCGGCCAGAGATATTCTGGGGTATACACAAAAAAAAGAAACCATGGATAACAAAGGATATCCTGAATTTAATAGAGGAAAGACGAAAATACAAAAATAAATCAGACGAAACAGGAAAACAGAGATACAAAGCCATAAAATGGGAAATTATTCGAAAATGCAGGAAAGCTAAAGAACAATGGATTGATGAAAAGTGCAAAGAGGTACAAACGAAGATGGAAATAGGAAAGACAGACGAAGTATACAAATTAATTAGAATGAATGTTAGGGATATAAAACCGTATAGCAAAATATAAGGGACGCACAAGGAAACGGCGTCATAGAAAACGTAGAGCAAGTGGGTAGATGGCAAGAATATATAGGGAATTTATATGCAGGAGAGGAACTAACTGCATTAGAACAGGAATCAGACATTGAAAATGATGACTTGGGATGTCCTATACTTAGAAATGAGTTTGAATTAGCATTAAAAAGTCTTAAAAATGGTAAGGCGCCGGGTACAGATAAGGTGCAAGCAGAAACTCTAAAAGCCGCTGAACAAGCAGTAACAGAACGCCTTTTCCAACTTGTAAGCTATATGTATGAGACAGGCGAGATACCCAAAGATTTCAAACGTATCAACATAGTAACTATACCAAAAAAGAAAGGCGCGGATAGATGTGAAAATTTTCGAACAAAAGTTTGACAGCACGCATGTCAGAAATAATAACTAGAATTGTGCAAAGACGAATGGAAAAACGGGCAAAAGAAATACTAGGAGACGACCAATTTGGGTTTAGGTGAAACAGGGGAACATGGGAGGCTATTTTAGCTCTGAGAGTGATAATGGAGAAAACAATAGAAAAAAGGGAAAGCGTGTATATAGGGTTTGTAGATCTGGAAAAAGCATTCGACAATGTAAAATGGAAAAAAATGTTTGAATACTCAAAAAGATTGAAATGAGTTATAAGGATAGTCGAATAGTACATAGCTTATACAAAAAGCAAACAGCAGTAATAGAATTAGAGCAGGAACGTAGAGAAGTAAACATTAGGAAAGGGGTGAGACAGGAATGTGCCCTATCCCCATTGATTTTTAACTTGTACATAGAAGAGGCAATGAATACAGTCAAATGCAGGAAGACATTTGGAATTACTATGCAGGGACAAAAAATTGATATACTTAGATTTGCAGATGATATAGCGGTATTAGCGTCTAGCAAGGAAGAGTTAGAAGCTGCTCTTAATGAAATGGAAACGGTTCTAACAGAGAGATACTATGAAAATTAACAAAACTAAAACTAAAGTTCTAGTATGCAAAGGTGGGGAAAATAAATCAAAAACAAGAATACAAGTATGTAACACGAACCTACAAGAGGTTAAGGATTTCTACTACCTAGGAAGCCAAATAACGCAAGATGGGAAAAGCACAAAAGATATAAAACAAAGATTAGCACAAAGTCGTGCTACATTCAACAAGAAAAGCAACTACTGTGCTCAAAGACCACAAACATAGAAACAAGGAAAAGATTGCTTAAAACATATGTGTGGAGCTCAGCACTGTACGGCTGTGTAGCCTGGACAGTAGATGAAGCGGACAAGAAAAAGGTAGAAGCCTTTGAAATGTGGCGCTACAGACGTATGATGAAGATATCATGGACAGACAAAGTTAAGAACGAAGAGGTACTAAAAATGGTAGGGAAAGAAAGAAATATGAGGAAAATGGTAAAAAATAGGAGAGATAAGATAATAGGTCACATACTACGGCATGAGGGAATAGTACGGAATATATTAGAAGCAGAGATAGGAAAAAAGAGAAGAAGAGGCAGACCTAGGTTAGACTACTGCACACAGATAGTAAAAGATGTAGGCTGTAGGGGTTTCAGGGAGATGTGTAGGCTAGCCCACAATAGAAATCAATGGAGGTACGCATCCAACAAATCCCAACATGGATAAACTAATGACGAAAAAATAACTGTGCTTAAACATGATGATTATTATAAGTAACTACAAGAATTGGTTGGGCAGTATTCTCGAATAATGTTAAGTGTGTGAAAGGATTTACTGGAAAACCATTACTTCGGCAAATGTCTAAGTGTTGGGGGATCTTGGTAGCCACAGGTTGCTTAACCCCCTTCACTGAATCTCGGTGAAATAGGGCATAAAATTAGAAAACAATAGAAGGGGAACGAGCTGAATACACATGCTGTGTAAGAATTTCAGGGAACTTTGTAGGCTAGCTCAGAATATAAATAATTGCAGGCACGTGTCCAACCATTTTGAGACGGAAAATCTAATGACGAAAAAATAAGCGCAGATAAATCTGATGATTAGTATAAACAACTAGTTGTTGGTTGCGAAATATCTGCAACTAATGATGACTGTGCGAAAAGATATATTGGAAAATATATTAAAATTGGTAAATGGTTAAGTGTTGGGGGAACTTGGCAGCCACAGGCTGCTTACCTCTCTTCACAACCACTGAAGGTCGGAGAAACAGGGTATATAATTGTAAAACAATAGAAGGTGACCGAACTGCATCTAACAAGAAAGAACAGCGCTTATGAGGAAAGACAACAAACATAGAACAAGAAGAAATTTGTTAAAAGCATATGTGTGGAGCACAGCACAGTATGCCTATGAAATACGGGCAGTCTGAAACGCAGACAGAAAAACGGTAGCAGCCTTTTGAAATGCTGTACTTCATATGTATGAGGACGATAGCATGAACAAACAAAGATAATAACAAATAGGTTATAGAAATAGTAGTGGAACAAGGATATCTGGGGAAAAAACATAAGAGAAATAGAAGGGCAGAATACGTTCTAAGGCATTTTTGGGGATAGTATGGGATATATTACAAGCAGAGATAGGAAAAAAGAGGTAGATGTAGACCTAGATCAGATAGTTATAGATGCAGACTATGCAAATTTCAGAGAAATCTGTAGGTTAGTTCAGAATAGGAAACAATGATGGTACGCGTCTAACCAGTTCCAGGACTAAAGACCTAATGATGATGATGTTTTTTAATAAAATTAAGCATATTGATTATATACTAAATTTAAAATTTCATTTTTTTGAATACGGAAGAGGAAGATTGTCACAATTTTCGTTGTCGGAGCCCAACATTTTTGTGAACTGTTCTGTATACACGAGGGATTGTTTTAGTTTGACCGTACTCGGATTAAAATCATAAACTGACCGCCGAAAAATTCGCGTAGTTCTTTGTTGCGGTTCAAGCTCATCACACGTTGTAAAATTTTAAATTTCCATAAACTAAGTTTTTACTCTGTAATAATAGCATTTTTTAGGTGGGAGAATCTAAAAATTAAAGAAAAAACTTCTAATTATATAATACACAAATATATAAATTTAACGAATTAGTCATATAAAGCAAATCGATTAACAAGGACAGCTACACTTTTCTGTTGGTGGAATACATGTAGAATGGTATTTATGGTAAGGTGAGTGGGTTGAAAGGTCATTATGATTAGGTCTGATGATTTATGCACTATGCGTACTTGGCATTCAGGTTTTCAATAAAGCAGCCTACAAAATACCACCAGACGGTTTTGTATTTCCGCTTTTAAAGAATGTAATAATAAAATGATCAGTTAATGATGTAATAGTTTTGGTTCAAAGACTTTTATGCTATTTTACATTTAAAACGTAATTGAAAACAATGGTTTGGAATTATACCCTGATGTCTATTTGAATTTCTTAAGATGATACTTATAGTAAACAACACGGCTCAGAATTTACATTGTGTTTTATTGGTAACTACAGTATTGCCCGAAATAAACAGTACTGAAATTGTAATTGTTTTGTATATTTAAAAAATACATATTATTGACACTTTATTATATGTTCTAAATGTGCACCTCCTCGTTCGAGACAGACTTCATAACGATGTTCTAAGTTTCTGGTCATGTTATTGAATAAGGGTTGTCTCAGGGCTGCGAAGAAGACTCTAACGGCATCCTTTAATTCATCGATGGTTTGTGGTGCCCGTTTGAAAACGGCATTTTTAGCCATGCCCCAAATGTATGTGTCTGGAGGTGTGAGGTCTGGAGAATGTGAAGGATAAGGGAAGTCAGTAAATCGTGATATGAATTTGCTTGGAAAATGTTCTTGAAGAAATTGACGAATTGCGGCAGCAGTATGGAAGTTGCCCCGTCCTGCTGAAAAATTGGTTTCGAAATGCCTTACGTGCACGACAGAATTGACGTAGATCAGGATAAATCGTGTTAAAATTTGTCTGTACCTCTGTTGATTAAGTGTGACTTGCCTACCATTCTCTTCGATAAAGTACGGACCAATGATTCCGTGTCCAGAAACAGCACACCAGACACTCACTTTTTCACTATGTAAAGGAACCTCTTGAACCTCATCGGGTCTGGCAAAGCCCAGAAATCTATTTGTGCGACGATTCACATAGCCTGACAAGTGAAAATGTCTTCGTCTTAAAACCAAACATTTTCAAAATTCAGGATTTTCATACTGTAACGCGAGAATTCTGGCGCAATATTCCACTCTACTGCGATAATCCTGAGGATGTAGTTGTTGATGTACCTGAATCACATACGAAAATGTACCCAGCTCCTTCAGGATTCTTTGAAAGGAAGTTCTTTTAAATCAAGTTGTAACGCTGTCCTTGCCTGGCACTTTCGGATTTTCTAAGATTTGCTCAAAAACACGTTCATGGTTATTGTTGTTGTTAACTGTCCTGGGACCCCGAGTTTCCTTTTCGTTGGCACAATACACTACCTGTATTTCTAACTTTTCAATAACCTTCAAAATTACAGCATTACTTGGAGAACGTTTATTAAACCTTTGTGTGAATTGATCAGACACGTATAGCAAACTTGCACCATTATGTCGGCCGATTCCGTATGAACGAAAATAATGCTCCACCAGAAACACTTTCTCCTCTGTACTTAACACCATTTTTAACAATTAGGCCCTACTAATTACTTGTTTGAGGTTTACTTGACAGGTCTATACTAGCTAACTTGAGTGTGACAGCGCACGCATAAAAACACCGCCAACTTAGTTTCAGTACTGTTTATTTCGGGCAATACTGTATTTAGGAGCTTCATGTGAATATAATCCAAATACTGATAGGTCGATCCTACTTAATCGACTGTAATCTCGAATGCAGACAATAAAAGAACTTACCTAATAATTTTCTAGGAACGCCTATATTAAACAAGTGACCCTTAACTGTCTCTTTTAAATCACGATTTAATGTCTTTATATTCCAATATAGTGTGCGTTTCTACAAGTACGCTTTATGAAAATGAATATTTACAAAATTTAAGTTTCTTTTAAAATTCTCCTAATTTTGCTCAGGTACGGAGTGTTATATGTACACGGAATGGTGCTATATGACTTCTTGATAATTTCTAAGCTCGCGGGCGCGCACACACACACGCATACACGCGCGCACACATGCGCGCATACACGCGCGCGCGCACGCACCCATGCACGCACCCACACACGCACATACGCACACGCGCACAACACACACACACTTGGCTTTTTGATGCTCGCGTGTTCATCGAATTGGGCCGTTTATTCATTGACACAAAATAATAAGCTTATTTAATGATTTTTAAAACATTTCTAGTAAATAACGTAATGTTTTATTAAATATTCGAAATTTGTGGAATTAATTCAAAAGTAACTGCTTTGCAGGTAAGGTACGTTTTATTTTAAAACGCACAACGTGCTATTATTAACAAGAATGAATATATCTATTTTTAATGCTAAATAAATGCGGTTTTCTAACTCCTAGTGCTATTTACATATATTGGGTAACCATTATGTCTCAATATACCCCTAAATAATTATCATAGCGTTATATATATATATATATATATATATATATATATTAGGTAGTTAATTACACAAAGTATGTTGATAAATTGATAAATACTAACGTATTACAGTTAATAAGATGAAATAATAACTTACAAGTAGTATAACTATGGAGAAGCTGGGACAGCCCTTTTAAAGGGTCATAAATATCTTGTAAAGGTGTGTGTATTATGGAAAAAGTATGTATGTGTGAAGGTCATGTATGTGTAGGTGTGTGTGTGTGTTAGTATTAGTTAGGTTTGAGGATAACGATAGTATGGCTATGGAGAAGCTGGCGGCCCTTTTAAAAGGATCATAAATATCTTGTAAAGGGTGTGCGTATTATATAAAAAGAGGTATGTATGTGCAGGTGTGTGCGTGTAGGGTGTAGGGTATGTATGGTTCGTCGGTGAAGTTAACGTGGAAGTCGTGCCGCCCTCGTGATAAAAGTGTGTGTGTAGATATCGATCGGGGCGGTGTTGTTGTTGTTTATTTTCGAAAAGAAAGGTATGTATCGTTATGTGTATAGGTGTGTAGGGGGCGTGCGTGTTTTAGTCTAAGACGAAATATCGTAAGGGCGCGCAAGTGGTGCGAACGTGTTTTTGTTTTAAGAGCGTGTTTTCGGGGGGGTGGTGGTCGCGATCGAGAATAAGTCTGGGTAAATAACCGCAAGGGTTTTTTTTATTACAGGTGTCGATAAGAAAAAAAATTGCGATGGCCCTTTAAAAGGGCTGTCTCAGCTTTCCATAGCTATACTACTGACGTAATCGTATTTTTGCTCAAGATGGTTCGATCGATGACGTGTGCGTGTATTTTTTGCCTTCCGAGAGAGAAGATGATGAAAGTGCGCTATTTAATTCGTATACAAATACAGGGTCATGATTATCTCATCGGACACACGTGCAAGACGTTTCAAGTAAACTTTTAATAATTTGGAAATGTTACGCTCGATGTTTTCGTAGGCAATTATGATGAAGTATTTAAAATAACGCAGAGATTTCAGATCGTCGGGCAAGAGAAAAAAAAACGGGGTCGCGATTATCTCGAAAGTGCTCTATTTAATTCGTATACAAATACAGGGTCATGATTATCTCATCGGACACACGTGCAAGACGTTTCAAGTAAACTTTTAATAATTTGGAAATGTTACGCTCGATGTTTTCGTAGGCAATTATGATGAAGTATTTAAAATAACGCAGAGATTTCAGATCGTCGGGCAAGAGAAAAAAAAAACGGGGTCGCGATTATCTCATCGGACACGTGCAAGACGTTTTAAATGTAATTGTTTCGGTATAAATGGTAAAAAAGTTCTTCCTTAATTTTGTGTGCATTATATGAACCCAAAGCATATACGATGACGAAATCGTATTTTTGCCGAGAAATAAAAAGTGGTCGTAAATTTTGTATAGTATACATTCATTATATAAAGCGGAAGTTAAAATATAAATGATCGAGCATGTTTGTATAATTATTTTTTATTATCGAAGTCGGGAATCGCTTTTGTTAAAACATTGTATGTATAAAAGATAGCTTCTTGGAACGCGTAAAGAAAATACTGTAGTTTCATGATTACATCATTCGTGAGTAAGTTTTAATTTCAGTACACATCGTTTTGCATCATTAATTATATAGGAACCCATTATTTTAACAAATATGGGCTCATAAATCCTCGAAATATAGACGTTTGGGATTTTTATATTCTTTATCGATGCCGAGTCGGGGAAAATGTTGTAGTTACTTACATCTTTGAATAAAAAATATGCCTCATTAATTTTTATGCGACTTCAATATCCGCATAATAAAAGATGGCGTTTTAATTTGAATGAGCTTTTTTTGTCCAAAACAAGGGCAATGCTATTTAATTCTAATGAATTGCTATCGTTAATGTCTGAATCGTGTATGTGGGGAGCGGTTTTCAGATGCGTAATAAATTGTACGTCATTCGGAGTGATATAAATAGAGGATCGCTTGTAAGGCTTTTTTATCTTGTAAAATATAAGTTTGAGAGTCGTGCAACGTGTTTTGTCATCGTGCAGCTTGCATTAAAAAACAGGTAATAATTGTAAATATATTTTTTAACTTTATGTAATTATATTCGTAATTAGAATTAAAATATGGAGTTAATTAAAAATCAATTCAGTAAGCCGCATCGATAGGAAGAAGACCGTAAAGTCAAAGATCTCGAGCTACAGCGCCCTTATCCGGTTTTAAGCATCAAATCTCTTCAGTCAAAGAAGAATTCTCGGATCATTCTCGTCGAATTAGAAGAATGCGTTGTGTTCCTTCCGCAGAGAATCGCGGACGTAATTAGCGACAAAGATATCGAAGAGCTGAATAAACAGGAATGCCTTTGTTTGCACTACCTAGGATCGTTCGAAGTTGGTTAGTATTTAATATTTTAATTTTTATTTAAAAACTAATACGAAATTCGTTTATTTTAAAGGTAAACCTAATCCTGCAGCGAGTATTTCCTTCTGCTGCATGGGCGAAAAACAAAAGGATCCATCATCATCAGCCCTCACGGATCCTCCCAAGGAAAATCAAGAACGGCAAGAGCAAAAAGCCATCCGTATCGTCATCACACTAGAATACCTACCTATACATGGTAATTAATTTTTATAATTTTAGTATTTTTACATCTTGATTTTTAAAGTTATGAGTATTGAATATAGAATTAGATCAGCAACCCATTACAATCGTGATATGCTAATTGCGGATTATCCACATAATTTTTATAGAATCGCATGCAAGGAATTGCCTGCTTATTTAAAAGACTTTAAATATCGGGACGGTTTTTGATTGGGTCTCGAGCCCTTTTTCTATTTTGCATGCAATTTAATTTGTTCGACAATTAAACGTGCTTAGAAGATTTGTATTCTAACACAATAGCGTTTTGCTTCACCGACGTGTCTCGTATGAAAGAAAAGCTTTTAATTTATGTAATTACGACCGAAGGGCATTTTATAATATTAGCGAAAGCATCTCGGCCGGTATTAGGTTGTTTAGATTTGTAGATCAATCTGCCGTATCGCCATTAAAAACAGTGTTTAATTTTCAGTATAAATGTGAAAGTGACATTTTCTTTTATGCAATTCTAAGAACCGATTGCCTATACGTGGACTTAAAAAATAGAGAATTCGTGTTTTCAACTCAATTTATTAATTCTTTGTTGATTTGCAGAAAAACCCTCCGCATGCGCTTGCATGAAATCGGCGATTTATTTGTCTATAGTAAATGTGTTAGAACGACAGATGTATTTTCTATAAAATCAACTAAAAATTACAGATTCAGTTTAAAAATCACTGCTATAGACTTATCCTTTAAAATTAATGATCGTGTTAAACGTGCGATTTTACAAATTGTTCCGAATAAAACGCGAACTGCAATCCGAATAGAAGCCAGTTTCATGGTCTAGCGTATTTATCAGACGATACGCCAACGTATTGTAAATTTGTTTCGGTTCAAATTTAGAAAGTTTTGAAACGAAAAAAGTGGTTAACTAACGTGAAAAATCGCAAGCGGACCGGGCGTTTCGATGTGTTGATAAAATCAGATGCTACAGTTGTATCGACAAAGTGCACGGGTCAGGATTTTAACGAAATGTCGAAATAAAGTTATTTCGCAATTGGGTTCGAATATTAAAATCACAATTCACAACACCGATATCGATTTCACGACGAGTGAAACAAACTGTTTCATTCGCTCTCGCTTCCTATCTGAATCAATTCAAAATCTAAGCCATTTAAACATTAGAAACAATGCTATTTAACATGCTATTAAACTATTGCGAGCAGAATGTTCCTAAACGGAATGGATGTAAGTCTACGAGCACGCCTCGAGCATGCTGAATTCGGTTTACAACTCGTATCCTGCATTTAAATCGCAGAAATTTTAAAGCTCAAATATTAATCGTCTAGCCATAAAGATCTTAATTTATTTATCGAAGATTGTAAAAACTAATTTTATCAAATTGTATACGTTATTTTAAAATCACTCGGTAAACCTTAAAATTAATGTCGTGTTAGACGTGCGATTTTCAAATTTTCCGTCGCGTAACGAAAATGAGTTTCAAACTAGGTATTTTCGACGCCCAACTTTTAATTTGTTTCGGCAAATTTAGAAGTTTAACGAGTGGTTTGCGTGCAATATCGCAACACGCTTGTTGGATAAAATAGAGAACGACGCAATGCACGGGTCAGGATTCACGCTATCCGAAATATTATTTTTAAATGTTAATATTAATAAATGCTATGATATGTTTCACGCGAGTTGTTTCATGCCTCTTCCTATCGCAATTCAAAACAAAAGGCCTGTTTAAACATTAGAAACAATGATTTTCATGCTTTTATTGGAGCGTTTTAGCCGGAATAATTAAGCCTACAGCAGGTAAGCATGCTAATCGCACAACTTCGTATCCGCATTTTGCAGAAATTTTTAATATGAAAATTTCGTCAGCCCCATGCCTATATCGGATATATCGAAATTCGAAAAGCAGAATGATATTTCTGTAAATGTTTTTGCTCTTATTTTAAAACGCGCTCGATACATCGTAACACCGGTACAATTAACTAGCCAAAACGAGATAAACACGTTAATCTGTTAATTGTTGAAGATGCGTATGTCGACGAGTCGTCAAAATTTAATTCTGACGACGGCGAAGACGTCAACGGCGACGAGGACGACGACGACGGCGACGAGGCCGATAAAGTTGGAAAAAGTTTGGAAGAATTAAAAAAATATTAAAGATTATAAACGGGGCGTTAGATATCATTATTGTCTTATAAAAATTTAGCCTCACTTGTGAGAGGTCAATTAACTAAACATACGGGTCACTTTTACGTATGCGATAGATGTCTCTCCTATTTTTACGATCGCAAACGTCTCGATGCCCACGAGCAAGTATGCGAAAAACTTAACGAGTGTCGTGTTATTTTACCCTCCGAAAAAACAAATATTTACAATTTAAAGATTTTAAGTATAAAATACCTGTGCCGATGGTGGTTTATTCTGACATAGAATGCCTTATTAAAAAACCGAAAGAGCTTCCGAATCAGAACGCACTTTCAAATACCAGGAACATATTCCGTTTTCAATAGGATATTATTTTTATTGTGGATATGACGAATCTATTTCATATTACAGTTCATACACGGGCACAGACTGCATTTCTTGGTTTGTGCGACAATTAAAACATATTGCCATATGTTATGGGAGCGCATTTTTAAAAACGAGCCTGCTACGTCCTCTATAGATGCCTCGACGGCAAAAACGTGCTTTATTTGCGAAGTCGATTTCTTGCCGGACGACGAAAAGGTTATCGATCACGATCACATGAATGGTTCTGTAAGAGGTGTTGCGCATAGCAGCTGTAATTTAAATTTTAGGTTATTTCCAATTATTCCCGTAGTCTATCATAATTTGAGCAATTATGATGCTCATTTTATTATTAAAGAGCTTGCTAACGCTTTCGAAGGCCCCATGAATATAATACCCTTGAATAATGAAAATACATAACATTTTCTAAAAAATACAACGACGCAAATGTGACGTTCAGATTCATAGATTCCTTTCGCTTTATGGCAATGTCATTGGAAAAATTAGCATGCGAGTTGTCTTTCGATGACTTTAAAGTTTTAAAAAAGGAATTTAGCTCGCTAAACCCGGATCGCATTAAATTGCTAATGCGCAAGGGTATTTTTCCTACGAGTATTTGGATGACATTTTGAAATTAAGCGAAGAAAATCTTCCTCCTATAGAATGTTTTTATAGCAATCTTAATGAATCACATATTGAAGAATCGGAATATATTCATGCGCAAACCGTATGGAGCACTTTTAAATGCAAAAATTTAGGCGACTACGCGGACCTATATTTAAAATGCGACATTCTTTTACTTTTGCGATATATTCCAAGACTTTAGAAAAATTGTCTTGAAACATACAAATTGGATCCCTTAAATTTTGTGACTTTGGCGAGCTACTCGTGGTCTAGCATGTTATTATATACTAAAATCAGGCTAGAACTAATTTGTGACGTCGACATGTTTTTAATGATCGAAAGAGGCATTCGGGGGGGCCTTACTCAAGTCGTAAAACGATATGTAGAATCCAATAATAAATATTATCCCCAAACGTATGATCCATCCAAGCCGAATAAATTTTTATTTTACGGAGATATTAATAATCTCTATGGTCATGCCGAATCTTGCTATTTGCCTTACGGGATTTCAAATGGCTAACGCCTGAAGAAATATTAAAATTTAATGTTACAACGGTGAGCATTACGAGCGATAAAGGTTATATTATCGAATGCGACTTGGAATTTCCTACGGACATTCACGACGCTCAGAAAGAGTTGCCGATGTGCCCAGAACAGGACACGCCTCCGGGCTCGAAATTTTCAAAATTAATGTGCACTCTCACGAAAAGTTCAACTACGTTGTGCATTACAGAAATCTCCAGGTTTATTTATCTGCGGGCGTAGTTATGACGCGCGTTCATAAGGTTTTAGAATTCGGTCAGTCTCCTTGGTTGAGACCGTTTGTCGAATTAAATACAAGAATGCGCACGGAAGCTAAAACGGAATTTGCACAAAATCTATATAAATTTGCAAACAATTCCATTTTTGGTAAAACAATGGAGAATGTTAGGAAAAGACGCGTCATAAAATTAGTGACTCATTGGAGCGGTCGGTATGGTGCTCTATCTTTAATTTCAAACCAAATTTCCATTCGGCAACGATTTTGACAAAAATCTGGTCGCGATCGAATTGAGCAAAACAGAGATAGAGTTCAACAAACCTATCTACATAGGTATGGCCATCTTAGAATTATCAAAATTGAATTATATAATTTTCACTACGATTTCATGAAGGCAAAATTTGCAAATAATTGCGAATTATGCTACATGGACACCGACAGCCTTTTGTATAGTGTGACGTGCAATGATTTCTATGAAGAGTGTATAAAGACGAATCTAGAAAAATTTGATACGAGCGCTTATGATCCCGATAACATCTATAAAATTCCTTTAATTAATAAAAAGTCATTGGTCTTATGAAAGACGAAACTAGAGGTCGTATTTTAACGCACTTTGTAGGCCTTCGATCGAAAATGTACTCTTTAAAATAGAAGGCCGTGAGATAATAAAGAAGGCTAAGGGTGTTAAAAGTACATTATCGATCAGCAAATCTGTTTCGATCACTATCTCGATACGTTACGAAATAAAGTAGTCATAGAACGAGACCAAAATAGCATACGATCATATTTGCATAAGGTATATTCCATACGTCAGACGAAAATTGCTTTAAGTTATCAAGATGATAAAAGATACATTTTATCTAACGGAATAGATACTTTGCCTCATGGGCACTATCTAATAAAGGACCTTTGAATAAAACCATATTTTATTTTGTGAATTGCATGTTTATTATAAAAAATAATTAAAATCTTGTAACGAGAAAGAAATTGCATTGTCTTTTGTATTTTTATATTATAAAACCGCATTGTATTTTTTTAATTTTTATATTATGTATAAAATTAATTTAAAAATATATTTTAAGCGCTGTTGTAGAGGCTCTCTTTGTTATATTGTAATCAAGAAAAAGCATTGTATTTTGTTATTTTTATATTTATTATAAAAATTAATTAAAATATTGTAACAAGCCAAGATAAAAAAAACTGCATTGTATTTTTATTTTTTATATTATTTATAAAATAAACTAAAATAATACATTTTAAGTGCTGCTGCATGTCAAAGTATCGCAGTTGTAGCGTCTCTATCTTTCTTATTTTTACAAGATAAAAAAAATGTATAATAAAAATCAAACAAAAAAAGAAACAAATTTTTATTTTTGAAACGTAACATATTTATATAATAAAAATATAAAAACAAATGTTTTATTTTTAAATGTAACAATCTATATAAGATCAGCTTTTTGAATCCAGGAAGGCTCTTGGAAGCCCAACCATTTGACGAGAATTTTGGTTCCTTTTCGCCTTAGTATTTTCTCGATAAGGTAAATATTTGGAACTCTCGTTTTCTGCAGCTCAGCTTCATAAAACTGTCCCAATACTGGATCGCCATGCATGTCGACGAGTAAATAAGTAGTCGGATTTGCTCGAAACACTTTACATATTTTAAACGTCTCCTCGCTCCAGTTTGCATTGTAGCCCTTAGAAAAATACTTCTATATTTTGAAATGCGTACAAAGTCGTCCACGGCATAACGAGGTTTTCTAGTCGCCAGTTTTAATTTATCGTAAACTTTCAGACGCGTTTTCGCGGTCACATTTTGGGTTTTCTTTTAGGTGGTCGAATGCACCGTATCGTTGTATTTCGATACAATCGAATCGATTATATCAATCCACTTCCATTTGCCTCTCAGACTAAAAGCTTTATACAGTTTGTTTTTATCGTTCTGATTGCACGTTCTACGATGGCGGCTTTGATTGAGCTATATGTGGAGTAATGATTAATATCGCCATATTCCTTCATCAGCCGTGCAAATTGGCCGTTATAAAATTCTGTACCATTATCTGTTTGCAGATTTTTCGGTAAAGGCGGCCGCGATCTTTTAATTTCATTTAGAATCTCGCGCATCGCAGATGTGACTTCATGACCATTCTTGGATTTAAGCGGTCTCGTCCATAAATATTTCGAATAGCAATCGATCACGAGTAGAATATACTTATGCCCTTTATTATATTTCGAATATGGAATAAATTCAGCAATATCGGCTTGGAATAAGTCGTGATAAGATTTGATGATCGTTCTTCGACGTGGAAAATTTATTCTAACCCCTCTGTGCAGTTCATCCACTAGTATTTCCTTATCGTTATATTTCTTAGACATTTTAAGGTTTGACACGAGTATGAGAGTTAGACGACGAGGCTTTATCTTGCTCCAATAACACGTGCAGGTGTCTTATAACGTCGGTATTAATTTTGTGAAATTGTAAATCGTCTCCAGCAGACGTCTTGACTCCGTCTAATTTCAAGTGGTTGAAAATCAGGAAGTTCGTGTTTAAAACAACTTCGTTCAACACTTGAACGACCGATTGCAATACATCTCGAATGATCACGTTATCGCGGTGAATGGCGACACCTTCGATAAGATTTTGTATTCTCGCGTTCACATAGAACTTAGAAACGGCATCGTGCTCATCTTCGGCCTCGCCTATGTTGACAATTCTCAAGCCTCGAGAGTCGAAGTTCTTGGCCTTACCGTCGTCGATCGTGGTTAGTTTCATAAAATTTTGCGCTTTTTCTGACAACGTCGAGTCCACGTATCTCTTGTTAACGGCATCGCCGAGCTCTGCGGGTCGTGCAAATTTACAATGGATCGCGATTTGGCGTCAAATTTAAGTTTCTTATTAGCATGCGTTTTTCCCGAAGATGAAGCGGTCAAACATATTTCCAATGCTTTGCCTATACGCAGATTGAGTTCTTCGCTGCAAAATTTTAAGTTTACGCCGTCGTTTGATTTTTAGGATCGGCCAAATTCACTATTCTAAAATCCTTCAAGTTAACTATTTTCTCGTCCTCGTCCAATACCAAGGCGCTTCGTTTATTTACCGCATCCGTTCCGGTCACGGGATTGCCTACGTTGCAAAGTTTTCTATTTTCTATGTTGAAATCGCCTTCCGGAGTTAGTTTAAAGCCTACACCAGGAGGCCCGCGCGCAGCGGTATTACCAAACCCTCCGCCTCCAGAGTCTCTGGCAACATACGCTCTTCCAAATTTATCGACGACCATTTTATTTCTGAGACTATTCTATAGAACGTGTATATTTTATTAGGCGATTAATTTCGCCTCCTTTAATTCGGATATAATAGAAAGAAATTCGTTTTGATTCTGAGAGCTATTGTTGCCCGCCGAACGTTCGGCCATCAACAAACGAAGCCGGCTCACCAGCTCGGCCGGCGAGTCCCAATGAACGTATTCTATCTCATGATTAGAATTATCGAATTTTTTGTATCGCCAAATTCTGCTTATATTACTCGATGGCTGTCTTTTTCGATAAATTATCCATACCGAGACCTTTCTTTTTCTTCGTTATTTTGGATCGTAATTGCATGGGAATCGTAGGAGTCGCCGATGCTGTATTCATCTCTCTTGACGACAACGACGACGGTGACGGCGACGAAGCATGCTGCGGCGAGGGAGGAGGCGTAGATATTGTAGTCGCCACGGGCGACGGTGTTAAATTCGGAACGATATAATTTTTATATTTGGGCGTTTTAGGCAGATCCTTGCGAAACAGTTTATTATATGCATTGGTTTTCTTCAAAATATCGATGTAATTTTTTACATCTAGCTCGGAAGGATTGCCAGCAGGCGTTTTCTTATTCGAAGGGATTTTCTTATAAGTTAACAATCGAAGTAAGCCCTCCGTAATAGGATATTTTTTATTTCTAATATTAATCGTAGATCCGTCGTCTGCAATAGCTAACTCTGAATTGCCCATAGACCATTTATTCGAAAGGTCGTCGTATTGAATGCCGATTCCGGTATCGTCTATATTGGGATCCTCGCTTTTGGACAGGATGTCGGCATACTTTTTAAGTAAGGCATCTGAACCGTCGCCGACATTATCAGATTCGTGCTCCGCATTCTGACGTCGAATATAATTAGGATTTTTACTTGCAGAGAATTTTGATAGCGATTTTAACGGTTCTAGTAATTGAGCATGCTTCATTCCGTATTTTAATTGAGCTCGATTTTGATCTCGTTTAAAATCTAAAAACTTTTTTCTTATCGTTTTAGTGGCCTGCACTACGGCTCGATTTAAATTCGTAGAGTGACGTCGTCGTCGTCCTCGTCTCATCGCAGCCGCAGACATTGCGTTGATGAAAGTTCGCTCGAACGTCGTGATTTTAAATACATATGTAATGATCGAATCCTTTACGGTAGCGGCCCTCGTTTATGGCTTTTTCTTTGTCTACCACTAAGAATCCGTATCCGGCTTTATTGCCATCGCCGTCTTTTTTTCCCACGCTAGACGGCACATCTTTTGAAATCTTCGAAGCTCATGTCGGTATTAATGTGCTCCGAATAGATATGTCTTAAGTTCATTTCGTCTTGCGAAAAACTATAATTAAATTTGTATTGTCGCGAATAAGATGCTTCGGTATTCTTGCATACGATTGGCTGAGGTAGAACGCGTCTATATTCTTATGACGGCTCATTGAAAATATTGACGAATCGCGTTTTGTTCGTGACATTGAATGTCGTCGAAAATGAAAATCGAATTACTCTTAGCATCTTGCGGTGAAATTATTTCAGAATTTTCGCTAAATTCGTAATAGCCTAGTCCCTTGATCGGTCTCAAAACTCGACTCAAAAAATCGTATTTGGGCTGAAATAGCGACTTGGAGTAAATGTAAACGTTTTCAAATTCCAATCCGTTGGGTGCCAGTAACAAACTCAAAATCAGGTTTGTTTTACCGCACGCAGAAGGTCCGCATACGATGCATCTTATGCTGGCCGGTAAGAGATCTCCGTGCTTTTGCGCGTTCCAAAATAGGAATAAGGATCATCCTGCTCGACCGTTAGATCCATATTTGCAACCGGTAGAGATTGTTTCTGTTTAATAACCTTCATGTCTATTATTCGCTAATATGACGCGTAACGATTTCCGTAAACGGATCGTATTCGAATATAGAGTCGTGCAAAATTAAGCAGTATGCTTTAGTGGTTTGATCGAAAATGTTGCTGGATTCGATTTCGAGACGTATATCGACGGCCGAATTTTTAATAGATTCTTCTTGACGACTGCAATCGATCACGAACACGGGACAATTGCCAAATTGCTGATAGTCGTTCAAACAACACAGAGCGTAGCTCAAATTGCTCGCGCCTGCATAATAGTTTTCCGGAAATTTCGAATAGTGCATGAACGGGGTCGAATAATCGTTATTGGCAAAGTCCGAATTCATATCTTGAAGTGGAAATTCTTGGGAATTAAGGTATAGTTTTAAATTTGTCAGATTGCAGTGATCGAACTGGGCTGCCGATTGCTTCGCATTATCATACTTGCCATGCTGAAGAGTAAATAGAATCCATCGAGGTTTTCTAATTCGTTCGAATTCTTAATACGCCAAACGTGAATTTTCGAAGACGGAAAGGACGGCAACTCGTGAAGCTCCCAGCGACGAAAGTAAACCACAATTCTGGGATTTTATGCAAATGATGGAATAAATTTAATTTCGATTCATCGCTAAGCTTTAAATGCGGAACCTCCCACGATATTTTAGTAATTTTAAATGTTAGCTCGTTTTCGTCGCTCTTGTAACAATTGACGTCGCTCTTGGATCTAATTAAAACAAGCTCTTGCGGCATGTTTACGACGGCTCGTTTATAATCCTCGCAAAATCCAAAAATATGCTTTAGAGGCACATTGCACGAGAAGCGTCCGTTCTTAAAAATGTCGGCGTTTGTATCTCCTCGAGGGTCCCAGGTGCTATTGCTCAAACCGTTGAATTTTTTGTGATACGAAGCGAGACCCTTCATCGTGCACGTTATACCAGGCTGCTTACAAACGTCGACCACATGCGTGCTCCCCATTTGTACTGTATTTCATCGAACAAGAATAATATTGCGTTGTTCGTTATCGTATACGGTTTACCTTCGGTTTTCACCGAAAACGTTCCCTTAATATTAATGTAACTGTCGTAGGTTGCGGTTATAGCATCGGAATTTTGGATTTCTATAATCACTCTATCGCTGTGGTCTGTGTTTCGCGTGAAGGGTAAATACGAATAATAATCTTCTTTCGAAATTGTCTCTTCGTAGCGAGGCCTTTTGAATACGTCTAATTTGGCCACCTCGTCGAAACGTAATTTCTTCAAAGGAGAACTAATCACCGACGAGATGTGATCTGCGACCATTTTCGTGCTACTACCAAAATCACCACGTATTTTACCGCCACGTTTAGCCATTTCTAGTACTTTTTCTATCTCGTATTCAAAAGCTTGTAGCCGAGCGCTTTTAAGAAACTTGCGTCTGCGCGACTAAGAGCGAGGTTCTTCTTCCTCTTCTTTTAATATGATGTCGCTTTTCACACCTCTTCCGCTTTTTATTTCGTTATGGCCTAACGATGATTTGCGTGCGACTGCAGATTTCGAGAACGTTTTTGCGTTTTATATAGGTTTGTTTTTGAGGAAGAAGAAGAAGAAGAAGAAGACTTCGGCAGCAACGACGATAACAATGCCCAACGCGCGGATTTTTCTTAGGTATATTGACGACTGCGGCTAACGTCTGTTGCTGCTGCTGCTGATGCTGACGCTCGTCATCGTAAACGACGCCCATTTTAACTTAATAATAATTTTATTATTCGCGTCTTAGCTCTAGGCGAACGCAAAGGTACGTATCCTTCGAAAAATTAACCGCTTCACCCGTATGATCCACCAGTCTCAACGTAATGTTATCGAATTCGTCCACGCACAGAGGAAACGAATTATATTGCTGGGTTGTTGTTCTATGCTGTAGCCTGGGGGCACGGTTAGGCCAAATTCGTAAATGCTATGACAAAGTTGGTTATTGCGGTACGCTCCCGTCGTAATGTTAGTATCTACGAAAATATTAGATACCGAAATTATTTCCACATCGCGATCGGACGTATGCGAACGACCTTCCTCTAAAATTCGATCATAAAATCCCAGCATTCGACCGATGTTGCCGCGCTTCGTGAAGTCTACGGAGTATTTCGATTTTATTTCGCACTTTAGGGTATTATTATTAGCTCTTAAAGAAAACAAGCCGTCGACCAATCCGTCGTCGTCCAAAGTTACGGACGAATTAATTTCTTTGTTGGCTTTAGCCGACTCCAATATCTTTTTTCTCAGGAACGTGTTTAGCTCGTCTATTTCGTAGCATCCCTCGTCGATGGTGATTTCTTTATCTTTATCGTAATAGAACTTATTATTTCCCTCGTAAATATTTCGAACGGTGTTGCACGTGTAAAGACCCACCAAGCCGCAGGTGTACGTACCGCCATCGTTCAGTCTCACAGGTGGGTATAGCGTACCGCTGCTGATGGTATTTCCATACCCGAATATCGTGAATGTCCTAGACATGACTGTAGCGCTCCGAGGGCATTATGGTTCTTTTGTAAAATTTCAACACTAAATGACCACACACGATCGTGTTAAAGTCTTGCTCCCTTTCCACGTTATAATATATATCGCTACCGTGAAAATATCTTAAGACTTCCTCGGAGGCCTCAGGTCTCCGAAACTATCGAAGTATATCACCGTATTGGCCCTTTTTTTAACCGACCCAATGCGTGCCCGGACCGGATCCATCGTCTAAATTTATAATACCACTTTCGTTTCGCCACGGCGGTGCTAAGCTTCCGTCGCGTCTTTTAGCGGCAACTCGTCTCGCATGTACACGCCTCTAAAATACGGAACACCTTTAGCATATTTGTGCAGATCGAGATCGGTCAATGCGCGCATGGGAGGGTAAGGGGGTGGTGGTGGTGGTGGTGGCGAGCTTAGCATTCCTCGGCACCATCGAAGTCATCCGTTTTTTGAATCCCCCGGATAAGGTTTCAAGTACAAGGCGCTACCTTTCTTGTGAGGCTTTAAATACAATCCGCTGCCGACTTTTTCTCTTCCATGGCTCTGTTGTGACGCGCGTTCTCGTCGAAATACCTCTTTGCATTTTGGCCGAATTGATGGCGTTTGCGACGCTCGACGCTCCGCCGGCCAGTGCTCCGAGCGCCGAAAGACCCGCAAATATCGGAATCAAAGGCAATAAGCCTCCTCGCTTGGGCACCGGTATTATGCGCGGTACTTTAATTTTCGAACGACCTCCCATCCTGTTGACTATAATTTTTGCGGCATTCATCGCGCTCGAAATGAGACGATTATGCAAGCATCTCCGTGTCCTTTACTCTTGATGCTTTGTTTTCTGATTTCTTTAGATATTTTACTTATAAGACCGCCTCTGAAGGAGCATTTTCTGCCGACGTTGCCGTTATTGTCTTTGAATTTACCCGAGCATCGACGTACTCGACGTCGTCGTTTTGTCGTCGTCGTCGTCCTCGCTGTCGACGATCCAGTTTCACGGCCATTTTCTTGTCTATTCCATTCCTAGTTTGCGTTTCGCTTTCATTGCAGCCGTTACGCCCAACGCTGCGAGCTTCTCGGACCACTTAGAATCTTTGGCCTTGACTCGCCGCCAAGCCGCTTCTTGCAAGACCTTGTCGGCCTCGTGCCTGCGCTCCACGTCTTTGTGATGCGAATACGCGATGTCGTGCTGCTTGCACGCTTCGTCTAGAGGATTAATACCTTTGTCTCCGCGATTTAAACGCTCTTGTAGCCTGGTTCCGGGACCGCAGAAGTTATGACCAGGAAGGTGCAGTTCGAAGGGCAATTTATTTAAGAGGTTGTTGAACAACCCTTCACCCCGTGTACCAACATTGACTAACATCTCTCCTGCAATAACGTAACAATTTAAATATATATATATATATAAAATAACTGCATACAGAATAAATTTTATTTACAAAAAGGATCATACACTATCTTTAAAATACAAAGGTTTCATTTCGACATTTAAATTCTTTTGATATAAACATAATACGTCATCGACAATTTCGTGAGGGAAATGGCGCGTGATTTCTAATAAGCCGAGTCTGTTGATGTCGTAAAGAACGTTTAGGGTACTTAGGGATGGATTTCCAAATACGTATTCGCTTATCATCTCGACTCGACATAAGATTTGATCCTGCACGTTCGAATAAAGTCCAGCATCCTCGAGGAGGGGGACGCCTTCACCTCCATCGTCGTCGCCGTCGCCGCTACTGCTCTTGCACCTGTTATACGCGTAAGCTCCGAACTCTTCGGGAAGGCAAGTGGCGACGCACTCTATATTTCTATCGTAGAACTCTTGAAAATCTTGTCCTTTCAATATTTCTAATTTGAGCATTATAAGAGGCGCTAGAGTAAACACTTTTGCAAATTCTTCGCGGAGAGAGAAATTCGCGCAACATTGTATCCGGATCCTGTTGTTGTTGATTCTAATGCGGCGAGAGCCGCAGCAGTTTTGCACCTCGACTCTATGAATGGACTCGTATTCGTCTTTAAATTCCACTTCCAAGTATCCGTCGATCGTCTGATGCATTTCACGCCTCCAGTGCCATACGTCTGCGACTACGGAGGCGGCGGTAGCGCCTGCAGATGCAACCGTGGCAGTATCCGAGCGGTTGGAAAAAAATTTTCTAAATTTATGTTCGATATTGATAGACGACAAATCTTTCCACTCGTTTTCGTCCATTTGCAATTCGCCTTCTTTACAAAATCTGTTGGGGCATATAAGTCTGATAACAGGGCTAAAATCCATATTGCTCTTTCGTTTGGTTAAGCCCACTTCGATCGTATGACCGTGAGCGCACCATTGCGCATTCTCCTTGGAGGAATTCAATCGGTATTCGGTGCTACATATCAGGGGATCCATCGCCTGATCGTTATCGTAGACATGAATACCTGACAAAACTTGCGGCGATCCAGATACTGCACACGTAGATGATGATGATGACGAAATTACGTCATCATCATCGTTATTTAAAATACTTGACTGTCGTCACCACTTGTATGATTATTTTCGTCTTGAATATACTTCACCATAATTGCTATTTAATTAAGTGCAAAATTTCACGCACACATACACACCCTGAACGAAGATACCTCCCGGTTAGAACTGAAAATTATTTTGCATGCGTAGGTTTTCGTTCGAGCTCAAACGATGTTGCTCATGCGCGCATAGTTTATTTTTATATTTGTAATAGATGTAGTATGCCCACGCTCCTATTAATTGCATAAGTACGATGTGTTCTAAATACGTCCATACACCATCTGAACTATCAAATTCTCGATCTTTTTTTTTTCTCGCTCTCTCTTTCTCTTTCGAAGGCGATTCGTTTATGATTCCATGGCATGACGTACCATTCGGTCTCCGTAAAACTGCTATTATATTTAAATCTTATTTTAAACATCAGAAAAGGATCGATGCCAACTCCGTCTCCGACACAATCGCCCGCGGATCCATTGTTCAACCATTCGGCACCGTCGTCGTCGTCGTCGTCGCCGTCCTCGCCGTCGCCGGATCCATCTACGTTTTCTATTTCTCGTCGTCGTTGAAGGCGTCCTCCTCCTCCTCAGATAACTTTTATAAATTAAAGGTCTCTCGATACCGCGGACGATGACGACGACGACGACGTCTCTGATGATGGCGATAAGGGAACCTCTTCCGAATGGTTCTGTTGCTGCTGCTGCCATTGCTGTTGCAGCTGCATGGTAATTAATTCCATACGTTTCCAATCTTTAGAGCGAGAGCATCTTATTTGTTGTTGTTGTTGTGACGACTCGGACTTCGACAATGCCAAAACGTCTTTATTTTCAACAACCTCGAAACATACGAATGCATTCGGAGGATCTACGGAACCGGATTTCTTTGCCAGGAGGGCACGCTCGGTTTAAATATGTATAGGTAATTATTACATATTAAAGAGTAGGCGAGATATGCTGCGACGGCTGCGGGCGGTCCTTTAGGAGTCATTTCGAACAATGAGCATTTTAATTGCATTCATAGGTTTTATTGCAGGGCTGCGATGTGTTGTTGTGCGCGCGTACATATGGGGTAGAACATGCGCATTCAGGACACGATTTTATTTGCAGAGGAGGTCCATCTATCTGATCTGCATGCGACGACGATTGTAAGCCATGCGCTAAACAATAGCGATGCGTCCATAATTGTTTTTGCAAATACTCCGGTTATTTATCGAAATTTCTGGCGACGTCTTTACTTGCATGCCTCTCGATATACTCGAGCGGTAATTTCGTAAGATCCTCGACCGTCAACATTCTTCTATTACAAACGTATATGATTATTAAAATAAACATATCATCTCGTAGACAATTTTCTTATCCCCTTCCTTAAGAATGCATACTATAGGTTCCTGCATGATTTATATTGACGCCTAAATTTAATATTCTCGAAAGAGCTAACCCGCTCTGCTTTTCGGTATATTCGTCCAGTTTATTGTTCAATTCCTGAATGGCTTCGGGTTTAACTTGAGTTTGAAAGTCTTCAATTTTTAAAATTTTATAATTTTTAGTAGTAAAATGTCTGAGCGATGACGACGATGATGATGATGACGATGTATCCACGGCTTCTGAAGACGATGATGTTGATGCGTTGGGCTTTACGTATTCACCGTTAAACACGAAATTAATTTTAAGAGATCCAAATTTTCTCAAACATTTTCTCAAACGTCGCTCTATTAGGGCGAATGCATCTTCTAAAAATTGCATGGGATCTATGTGATATAAATTGACCACAGCACTCGAACGTATCCTGCGGGCGAAAGCCGATTTCAAATCGACCCACACGATATTGTTCGACGTTCTACGTCTTTTGACATTCTTCTTTGATGTTAATCTATCGAAATTTTCAGCAGGATCGTCGACTTCGACGTCGTTCGCATAACCCTCGTCGTCGTCCTTCGCACTAGTATTATCGCCGGATCCATTCTTTTACTAATACCTGCCCCTCTGATCGCCCTATCACGCTTGCTTTTTGCATTAGAAACGATCTGATTACATTTCAGATTTAGCAGCATCGATTCATAGTGACGTTTTCGACCTACGTTGCAAGCACTTTTCAATTGTTTTAAAATTGCACGCGTTGAGGTAGGCGCGTCTGGAATTTTAATTTGTCCGAAGCTTGAGACATTTTTACACTTTCGACACACGATGTTTACCGTTCGAATAATTACACAATAATAAATAGAAAATATTTTGGATATTCTTTTACCAAGACGACGAAACTATTATTCGTAGTAGGGAGAAATTTTTTTCAAATACAAACGCAGCACGCAATTTTTCTTATCGACACCTGTAATAAAAACCTTGCGGTTATTTCCCCAGCTTTATTCTTCTTATACTTCATCATAATTGCCTACGACACATCGAGCGTAACATTTTCAAATTATTAAAAGATTACTTGAAACGTCTTGCACGTGTCCGATGAGATAATCCCGAAAACACGCTCTTAAAACAAAAACACGTTCGCACCACTTGCGCGCCCTTACGATATTTCGTCTTAGACTAAAACACGCACGCCCCCTACACACCTATACACATAACGATACATACCTTTCTTTTCGAAAATAAAACAACAACAACACCGCCCCCGATCGATATCTACACACACACTTTTATCACGAGGGCGGCACGACTTCCACGTTAACTTCACCGACAAACCATACATACCCTACACCCTACACGCACACACCTGCACATACATACCTCTCTTTTATATAATACGCACACCCTTTACAAGATATTTATGATCCTTTTAAAAAGGGCCGGCCAGCTTCTCCATAGCCATACTATCGTTATCCTCAAACCTAACTAATACTAACACACACACACACCTACACATACATGACCTTCACACATACATACTTCTCTTTCCATAATACACACACCTTTACAAGATATTTATGACCCTTTAAAAAGGGCTGTCCCAGCTTCTCCATAGTTATACTACTCTTACACTTTTATGCAGAGCCCAAGTGATCATTTCAAATCGAGCTAGTAATTGAAAAATGGAAAATATAAGGTCTTGGACAGGACTTGAACCTGTATATTAGCCTTTTAAGAACCATGCATTTTCCAATTACGCCACCGAGACCGATGGCGACAATTGGAAGAATTGTATATGCTTGACAAAATGCCAAACGTAATTAAAAGTTAGGTTGATTTATGGATGTGTACACGATTTAGATTTCTAAAGTTTTCAATTGTCGTCATCAGTTCGGTGGCGTAATTGGAAAACACATGGTCCTAGAAAGACTAAGATACAGGTTCGAGTCCTGTCCAAGACCTTATATTTTTCATCTTTCAATTAGTATATATTCAGGGTGTCTCAAAAGTAATGGTCCAAATGGAAGGGTTTTATAGCTGAGATTAATACCTATTCAAATAACTATATACGTTATTATCCAATTGGGATTGCACCTACAAATTACCCAAAAATTTTCTACGCATTTAATCTTAGACCTACCAGTTATACCTTTAAACAAAGTGCATAGATTAATAAAGTTTTTTTGTATAGGTGTGCACTTTTCGATGGTAATATTTTTTTGAGTAATTTTAGTTTGAAAAGCACGCACAATTTTTCATAGAAATAAAATTATGGAAAAATTATGATTTTCTCTTGCTATAATAAGTAAATGTTTGAGTAAGTCCTTATTTATTAAACACGCAACATTCACGCATACAACAGAAAACGAACTACCTTCAAAAGGTCAGTATTTCTTTTATTGCAAATTAATATTCGAAGTTCTGCACGATTTTGATATATATATATAAAATAATTCAATTTATTGGGGATTGCAGCAAATTTGCTGCAATCCCCAATAAATTGAATTATTTTAAATTAATATTCAGCAAATAAAACGTGAAGATTATATATATATATATATATATATATATATATTGTTACGTTTTTTCGTGGCAGCCACGTTGCGCCAAATTTATGTTACGTAACACAAAGAAAGTCAAAGAAATGACCGGGCTCAATCGGAGAGTAGGGGGTGTGAAAGCAGACTGACCGATGATGTATGCGGCGGTAAGGAGTTAGTAACAGTACCTGCAATAAAAGAAATTAGAATAGCAAACCTGAAATAAAAAAGATTAGTCCTGCAAACCTGAAATAAAGAAAAAACATAGCAGCAATGCATAGTCTAAGTTATTCAGTACTTGGTAGAATGAAAAAAAACTGTTTAGATAATCTATATAATATAACAACGGTAAAAGTAATACAAACATTTTTAGTACAAAGTGAGGTAATATTGGGGAGTAGCAGAAACGTTTCCTCACACACCAATTAAACAGAAATCAGACAAAATATTAACAAAAGATAAATAGATAAGACACAATTGATATGAGTAATTCAGCAGTATTGATTTTTCTTTCTTTCTTTTTTTTATGTTTTAAAATAGCATGCAAGTCTATTGTAAAAGGTATCAGAACGACAAAGATATGGTAAAGCAACGAATAGATATTTAAAGTAATAACCAGTAGGAAATAGTTCAACTTACAAAAAGTCCTTCAGCAACGCTTCCTTGCAGCTGAAGTGTGGGAATCAACGATGTCCTGCACTAACGAAGCACTTCACCCTTGACTGTGAGGGTGTTGATGGAATTTCTTACACTTTACACTAATCACACCTTCGTATTTCACTGGTGTTAGCAGCAGACATTATCAGGCTGATGGAACTATGTAGCATTGATAAATTTATTGTTAATTCTATTTCCTGAGACAATAATGTCGAAATACTTTGTGACACAAATCGAAAAAAAAATGGTAATAAAAATTTAGAATCACGGGCATTCAAGGCATTAAACTAACAGTAACGTGAGGACTAGATCGCACACACAGTTCAAATATAAAAAGACAAATCAACTAAAAAACACAATCAATAAAGCAACGCGTATCACTAAGTCAATGTTCCGTAAAACAAGCACGTGCGGTCGAGTAAACCAAGTTCTATCACTTTTTTTTCCAACAGAAGATCAACAAAAACAATTAGTAAAGCAACGCGTAAAACCGTCAGTCAATGACCTTAAAACCGCGCTTGTGGTCAATCAAACACGTTACAGATAAAGCATATTTTTTTCAAATGCCATCAGAACTACACTACTCTACAGTTAATAAACCACTTTTACTTCACAAGAAAACTCAACTACAAACACAATTAGTAAAGCAACAAGGAAACAGTATTTTTCACGTAACATCGGAACAAAACACAAACTACAACTTTCAAAGCAAACAGGACACAGTATTATCAACGTAAACAATATATAGGAACGAAGAACAAACGACAACTGCCACTCTGTTTCTAGGAAGTCGTCGCTATTACAACCGCTTATCGACTATTATCTAAACTTGTTAATAACATAAGGAACATCCAATAAAATTAATGCAGCCATCCTATCTACTAATTAATTACAAGCCGCTTATCACTTTCGACAAGCTGGAAAGTAATTTACGAATAATCCAATTTACAATTTATTTATTAATGAAAATCAATCTTCAAATTATCTACTTTTAAAGTAATACCCACGAGCTAAATTGCATCCAAATCTGAATTATTCTGAAGTATTTCCTTTATACAAACAGCGATCCCAATGAAACGATGAATTTTTAAGTACGTTAACAGAAAGGAAGCGTAAAATGTTAAACTACAAAAATGCCCGTTACAAATTCCCCCCTAGCAAAATAAAGACGTCGGGGTGAAAGAAAAAAAAATGACAGACCAGAACCAAACAAAAAAAATTATTATCCGGTTCGAAGGACCAATACCAGTATAAGAAAAAGAACATTTTTTTTTTCAATAGAAGACAAAGTCATCCATCACAACCAACAACGACAGAACAGGCAAAGAAAGCATCAAGTAAACACCCAATGAGGATTAAAGGTCTTAGCTACTTTCAAAATCGTCAAAAGACGGATGTCCCCAAAAGGGACATTTCTGTTCTCCACCTCAAAGAAAAGTTTTGGCTTCCCGCGGAGAAACCAAGAGGAAAGAAAAAAAACGAGGAAGAAAACTCGTAGCAAACCAACTAGACGACACAACTGTCAACCTCAAGTGTGCAGTAAAGAAAGAACCAAGACAAAGCAAAGGACAAAGGCAAGCTAGTACACCATCAAGAATACTTCCAACTGAGGTATCACAGATTCGTATGAAACGATTACTCAAGCAGAGTATGGCTAACAGGTCTACAGAAGCGACCAAGTCGAAATCCCTAAAGGGAAAGAAAATAAATCTGAAGCCTACCTCAGGGAATGGATGTAGAAAGCGACTATAATAGTCAAATAG
Organism: Platerodrilus igneus; assembly: GCA_036346225.1. Lineage (NCBI taxonomy): Eukaryota > Metazoa > Arthropoda > Insecta > Coleoptera > Lycidae > Platerodrilus > Platerodrilus igneus. Next base: position 2,056,778 of record JARFIW010000957.1, read on the forward strand.
TGAACAAATGGTAGAACTAACCAGAAGAAAAAGTCACGGGATGGGCTAGCTACAAAATATAAATAGGAATACGAAATGGGCGCTAGTGTTTTCGGACACAAGCTTATCAGAGAAAACACAAGACCAATAAGCCAAAAAAAAAATTACAAGTCATTAGGGATAGCGACACGTAGAGGTCAAAATAGAATCGGCCGTAGGGAGCCCTTTAGGATCCGGAGGTTCAGAATCAAAATGTCGGACAAAACTAAGAGTAAAGAAATCCACAGGGAAAGATAGGTAAGCAGTAGCAATCGAAGAGGACCAAGGTGTAAAGGCATAAACGCTGTCAAAGTCGTCAAAGGACGGATGTCTTTTAGAAAAGAAACAGCACAGTTTCCAACCTCAAGAAATTGGTTTCGCGCGCGCAGTAACCAAAAGAAAAGAAAAGTAGCGAGGAAGGAAACCCACAGCAATAGCCAACATAAGACACAAGTGTCAAGCCTCAAGTAAGCTAGGGAACAACAAACGGAAAACTGAAAAAAGTAACGAAAGGCTTCAACTGTGGTATCAAGAAGGAAAAAAAAGCCGTATAAAACAACCAGATCTAGATCGGGGACATTAGGATTATATTTAAGTGAGGTAGCGAAAGTGACGTGAAGAAAAGAAGAAAAAAAGGTGGTGTACAGAAAACTTGGGCGCCAGTGTTTTCCAGAACCAAATTACCAGCGAAAACACAACTCTGATAATTCACACAAAAAAAAATTACAATCAAGGAATTTCTATATAGCGAAGGAAAAAGATTCAAGACTACACTACAAAAAAAGATTAGAGCCAGCCAATATAGGCAGAAAAGAAAATCGAACCCATACACCAAAAAAAAAAAAATCAAGGCCAAAAAAATCAAGGTCAAAAAAATTTAGAAAATCAAGAGCAAATCAAAAAAATCAGGCCCCTCAAAAAAAAGTCGAGCCCCTCAAAAAAAGTCGAGCCCCACGTTGCTATTACAGCCCCACGTTGGGCGCCAAAATCTCTGTTACGTTTTTATGTTACGTAACACAAAGAAAGTGAAAGAAATGACCGGGCTCAATCGGAGAGTAGGGGGGGGGGTGTAGAAAGCAGACTGACCGATGATGTATGCGGCGGTAAGGAGTTAGTAACAGTACCTGCAATAAAAGAAATTAGAATAGCAAACCTGAAATAATAAAGATTAGTCCTGCAAACCTGAAATAAAGAAAAAACATAGCAGCAATGCATAGTCTAAGTTATTCAGTACTTGGTAGAATGTAAAAAAACTGTTTAGATAATCTATATAATATAACAACGGTAAAAGTAATACAAAAATTTTTAGTACAAAGTGAGGTAATATTGGGAAGTAGCAGAAACGTTTCCTCACACACCAATTAAACATAAATCAGACAAAATATTAACAAAAGATAAATAGATAAGACACAATTGATATGAGTAATTCAGCAGTATTGATGTTTCTTTCTTTTTTTTTTTTATGTTTTAAAATAGCATGCAAGTCTATTGTAAAAGGTATCAGAACGACAAAGATATGGTAAAGCAACGAATAGATATTTAAAGTAATAACCAGTAGGAAATAGTTCAACTTACAAAAAGTCCTTCAGCAACGCTTCCTTGCAGCTGAAGTGTGGGAATCAACGATGTCCTGCACTAACGAAGCACTTCACCCTTGACTGTGAGAGTGTTGATGGAATTTCTTACACTTTACACTAATCACACCTTCGTATTTCACTGGTGTTAGCAGCGGACATTATCAGGCTGATGGAACTATGTAGCATTGATAAATTTATTGTTAATTCTATTTCCTGAGACAATAATGTCGAAATACTTTGTGACACAAATCGAAAAAAAAATGGTAATAAAAATTTAGAATCACGGGCCTTCAAGGCACGATGTAATGCATTAAACTAACAGTAACGTGAGGACTAGATCGCACACACAGTTCAAATATGAAAAGACAAATCAACTAAAAAACACAATCAATAAAGCAACGCGTATCACTAAGTCAATGTTCCGTAAAACAAGCACGTGCGGTCGAGTAAACCAAGTTCTATCACTTTTTTTTCCAACAGAAGATCAACAAAAACAATTAGTAAAGCAACGCGTAAAACCGTCAGTCAATGACCTTAAAACCGCGCTTGTGGTCAATCAAACACGTTACAGATAAAGCATATTTTCTTCAAATGCCATCAGAACTACACTACTCTACAGTTAATAAACCACTTTTACTTCACAAGAAAACTCAACTACAAACACAATTAGTAAAGCAACAAGGAAACAGTATTTTTCACGTAACATCGGAACAAAACACAAACTACAACTTTCAAAACAAACAGGACACAGTATTATCAACGTAAATAATATATAGGAACGAAGAACAAACGACAACTGCCACTCTGTTTCTAGGAACTCGTCGCTATTACAACCGCTTATCGACTATTATCTAAACTTGTTAATAACATAAGGAACATCCAATAAAATGAATGCAGCCATCCTATCTACTAATTAATTACAAGCCGCTTATCACTTTCGATAAGCTGGAAAGCAATTTACGAATAATCCAATTTACAATTTATTTATTAATGAAAATCAATCTTCAAATTATCTACTTTTAAAGTAATACCCACGAGTTAAATTGCATCCAAATCTGAATTATTCTGAAGTATTTCCTTTATACCAACAGCGATCCCAATGAAACGATGTATTTTTAAGTACGTTAACAGAAAGGAAGCGTAAAATGTTAAACTACAAAAATGCCCGTTACAATATATATTTGAATAGGTATTAATCTCAGCTATCAAACCCTTCAATTTAGACCATTACTTTTGGGACACCCTGTATATATAGATTTTAGGCAGTTTTTTACACAAGGTAAGTTTATATATATATATATATATATATATATATATATATATATATTGTCGTGGAAATTATAAGTCAAGACGGATAGATAGGTCTAGATAATAAATTTTTAACAACTGTGTATATAGGAAATAGGAACAATTTATTTACGCGCCAAATTAATTAGTTGTGACATTGAAAACAAACGGGTAATAACATATTTTTGTTTTTCTAAATCAGAATGTTAAATTTGCATAACGTGTAGAAACTTTGGAGTACGTGGAAACTCAAGAATACGCATAATTAGGTGTAATATTTTAAATTAAGCGCATCGGATAATAAACAGAGCTTTTGGGTAAATAAATCAATAATGGAAATGAGTATTTTCAATTTAACTAAACTAAACGTTCGTTAAAATACAAATCCTAAGAAATGCTTAAACTTGGATTTATAATTTCAAACGGACGGTTGCTTCATAGAATAACTTGACAGTTGAAAATAACAAGTTCAAAGAAACTTAAATGAACGTTGGGACAGAATTCTGTGGAATTGTATGTAACGGTCAATGCAAAAGCTATTAAAACAACAGATCGTTTGAAGGCAAAGTGAAATAGAATATGCGTAGTGTAAATCAGACAGAAAGCATGTATAATATAAGTTAGTTAAAATACTCGTTTAAAGTACGCAGTAGACTTGGAGGTCAACCACAATATCGATTTTCTGTTGCTTGAGTGAGATTCTGAAAGAGACAGCAAATATGGGTTAAACAAGGGAAGATAGCTAGAGGGTGGATGTAGAAATGGGGGATAGGAATCTAATTGGTTGAAGGCTAGAAGTTTTCAAGAAGCTCGCAACGGTTATATGTTGTTGAACAGATTTCAGGTGAAAAGCACGGTGGAGAAAGAATTGTCGGTTGTACTAGTTGGTTACGCGTAAAATTTTTAGAATCAATTAAGATAAAATAAGCTTTTTGACTGAAATAGGGTCCGAGACAATTATCGAGGTAGAAACACTGAGGGCGGCTGCAGAGATTTGGATAGCGAGTGAAAATGGTTTGGACCTATGTATAACGGTGAAGCGTATGGACAACATCTTCAGAGGCGATGATGAAAAAAAAACGTACTCCAGGTAACGAAATTAATTTCTCTTGCTTTTGCTTGAACATTTGTGCTGTTGTTTTGTGTTTGAGTGATTCGACTTATTGGGGGTGTATTTTATTACCATTAAAACTCATTTAAAGGGGTATATGTAAAGGACTAATGGTTTTTATCATTTATAAGTGTTACTAAATGACATAAAATTTTTGATGTAAGGAGTAGACGACAGGTCTTTTAATTTGTTTTAAACAAAAATTCGACGTTTTAGGCATTTAAGGGTTTATACTGAGCTCACCATAGACCTGAATAAAAGGCAATGTAGGGTTTCACGACAGGCCCATCTACTCGTTTTAAATAAAACTGTTGAAATAAATACAAATCATGAAATTTCAAAAGGTTTAAGAATTGAGATTGTGACAATTTTTGAAACTGTATATACAAATGTGTAACTATTTTCTTGATAATGGAAACTTTTGAATACGTATAAATAAAAAGGTTGTATGTCTTTTTGCATTATTTGAGTGGTAATTTTATTTTATGTGAGAAAGAGTGAACTTAGGATGGTAAATATCCAGGAAGAAGCAGATTTTAGAGCTAGTCGAGGTGTGCAGAAATAAGCAGGCGTACCAGAGGTATTTTTTTATTTTTTTAATTTTTATTTTTTTTTTTAAATTTGTATGTTGGTCCAACTCTAGAGCTCCATGTTCTAGGCATTCACAGCAATTTTTATATGGCCCAAGCGTGGAGCACTAGTTTTCCAGACTTCCACAGCAATTTTATGGTGCCCAATTCGTAGGGTAAGAATCGATAGTTAGAGGTATCCACAGCAATATATATATATATATATATATATATATATATATATATTCTTCCCTTTGTGAAGTAATGAAGTATAAAATGATTTTAACAACTTAGTCTCAGACTCGTCTTTGCCCATCAAACTTACCTAAGAAAAGCTTTTCAGTCGTTCTTTATCGTTTACACGGCAGATGAATGCGAATATTCTCCGTCATCTCACTGTTAGTATTTAAATAGAGTAAGATAAAAATGTTGTAAACCGTAATTTTTTTTTACCGTACAGTAATGAGTTATATTCAGGAATTCTGGTTCTCACTATAGCCTAGCATGTAGGTTGAAAAGCTATTCTTATACATTTCGCTGTCATTGTGAGAGCAGACGATTAAAGGTTACTAATTTATGTAAGTTGACTATCCGCACTTGACATTCAGACTCTCAATGCAAAAACCTACGAAATACTAATAGACGTATAGCAATAATACATTCATCCTTTTACCAAATGAGACATCGCATTGTAATGTCAAATAACTGAACCTCTGTACCTACAAATTCTAGCAACAGTAGGAGTGCAACATTATATAAAACTGTTATTTAATTACAATACTTTTTATATAAATTCTGATTTCTTAACTGAAAAAGAATGTCATTCGATACAATTTATTGTATTAGGAAGGACTACATTTAGTTCCTTAAGAAACAAAATAGTGCCAAAATATAAAATGTCTAAATTGGTTTTCCGTGTAAAATTGTTGTATTATTCATTTTTTAGAAGGTTATAAGAAACGAAGGTTTGTGATTACACAGGGTTCGGGTTTCAAAATACAAAAATTGAATGTTGAAGAATTGTCGATTTAATTAGTCACGATTTTGAAAATTTTACGTAGCGTACACTGATTTATTTGCATACTAATATAATATTGTTATAAGACTTACAATTTAGTTACATATTTAAGAACAACGACCATGATGTGTTGACTATTTTAGCGTACTGAATGTAAACCTAGCGAACTTCTACAACCTGTAAAACTAGTTGATTTTGACCCAGAACGAAAGTAGCTTATCCACTAAAGAGATCAAATACCATCGATGCACATGATAATGTTGCTTTGTAGCTTTATATGTGTTTCGAAAAATTAAATGTCTTACTGTAATACATCATCGTGAGGATTTTAAAGTAATCTCAAAGTTATATTTTGTCTGTATCAGCAGTAAGGAGAACATTTGACGGGAATTGTATTTTACGTCTTTGTTAGTATAATTTTGCGAAGAGGAAATTCATAAGATTGTAGAAGAGCTGTGATTTAGCCAACTCCTCAGCAGTATCGGCTCCAGCGAGGAATTAGTTAAATTAAAACTCGTGGTTGGGTGATACATTTTGTTTGAAAGAATTTTCTCACAAGTTTTCTTTAAGTGAGAAAAATATTTTCTTTTTATATTAGAGCGTTTTCACACCATGCGGTTGATGTAGGATTTACCGAATGCGATAAACCGTCCGGCAAACCGTACGTTGCTTTCGCATCTAAAAATATCGTTCAGGTTTGTAGTTCGACGTTGCAGATTGTAAGTAAGTTTATTCATAATGAAGAAAAGAAGTGTAATTATTCTAAAATTAATGCACTATTGAAGGAAAAAAACGTGAAATTAAGCATCGAAAATATTGAGTGCATCCGTTAACAAAAATTTACCAGGTCAATTATTTCATAATTGTATCGCTTCCTTGACATCTTTTACGCTGCTAATAATTACGTACACCTACCTGGCAACCTCGTTCGACTAAAACCGTCGCCGCATAGCGACAAGTGTGATGAAAGCATCCATTTACTTTTATAGACGTTCAAATTCCGTGCGGTATTAAAACCGTCCGATTTCTGACCGCCAGCCGCACTGTTTGCGGTTTCCGCAGGCCGCACCGGCAATTTTTTCGCGCCTCACTAATCTGAAAGCGCCTCATTTAAAAAGTAAGGTAGATGAGAATTATTATCGGATGGTGCTGACGTCATATGCGCAATAGGTTCAAATAAGATTTGAACAACAAGATTCTTCATACTATAATACGACCACGAACATCATGCTAGCATTATATAGTTTTAATACATCGTCACAAACACCCTATTTATTGCGGAAAATAAAATATTGTTTAGAAGGTTCCCGTTTACGCTGACAATATATAGAAAAACATAAATTCACGAAATAAACCCACAACGTCATATAACATCTGAACTTTTACTTGTTTTCATTGATAAATGATTGTTGGTTCGCTGCTTTTTGTTCGATAAAAATTTGCTCTAGTAACAGTGTACATGTTTGCATATTGTATGTAAATGTCATTGTCATTCTCGATTTCGTCGACGTTTTATTCAGTTTCGAATTTTTCATTTTAATAGCTTTTAATCGGGCCCTAGTCTTTAAAACAGTTTTATTGTAATTTAAGTACTTGAAAAGAATGCGCGTTTTTAATTTTGATATTTTTTAGAGTAATATGAATAAGAGGGAGGTGATTCATAGTCAAGGACGACAAAATGCCGCATTTTGTTGTTTGTTATTATAAAAAGTGGCTGCATGAAAAGTTATTAGCAATTTGAAACGAAATATATCTTCTTTGTATGTAAAGATACCAAGCCATTATTGTATTCCAAAATTAAGGCAATAATCCTGTTCATCAGGTGTTTATAATTGATCAGCTACTAGCAGAACATGGTCATGGAGTATTGCGATTACTTCCCTTATCATCCAGAACTAAACCCTATCGAGAAAAAAATCATGTCGTTGCATGTAATGCAACCACCTTTAAAATAGATAACGTATGGAAGTTGACAGAACAACATGTAAAATGTGTATGTTAAGAAATATGTTGAGCAAGAAACTGTTATAGAGACGAGGTTCAAGATCAAATTATATGAGTTGATGATAATTTCAGATGGTTACTTATCATCAGGTGACAAGTCAGATGCTGATGATGAAAGTTTAGGATATGAACCCATGTAAAATAATTTATGTATCACACTCCTGTAAAATAATTGAATCGTAACCTTTACTTAGCGCTTATAAAAAATAGGTTTAGTAAACGCATTAATTATTGTTATATAGATGAAATGTTTTTTAAAAACGGGTAAGCTTGAGGTAAAGAGAAACCACATAATGATTACATTTCTTTTTGTACTTTATCGTTTATACTAAAATTTGGAGGGTTGTGTTCAATTTATGTCATAAACGTCAAACTTGAAGTTTTTATTATTTTGACAACGATCCTAGGTCATGGATCTTAACGTATATAAAATAGATTTTAAAAACCATGAGTGGTTTCATTCCCAAAGAAGATTAAGAATAACACTAAATTGTTCAATCTTTCGTTGCTGACCGTAAATAATTTTTTATTAATTTTAATTTAAAAAACCGATCGTTCACCTTCAGCAACCGTTACTGGTAACGTTAATATTATTATTCTCAAATCTATCGTTAAATTTGGAAATGTCTGAATTAAACAATTTTTGACTACGTATTCTAAATTTTCCAACGGATTGCCTTTATCGTAAACATATGGTCTAATTTCAAGCTAAACAAGTTGAAAATGCAAGGCATTGTCGCAACGAACTTCCAAATGTAGACTTACTTTAAAACAATTTAAAGAAATTAAAATTATTATGTTGTAATAATTATAAGTATTCAGATAAAATACAAAAATTTATAAACAACAAAAGAGACATTTTAATATATTTTATTTTACTGAATAAATATTTTAAAAGCTATATATGTGTGTGTGTATGTATGTATGTATGTATGTATGTATGTATGTATGTATGTATGTATGTGTGTTTGTGTGTGTGTGTAAATAAGGGGGCATCATATTTCGATTCAGTTTTTTCAGAGGATTCTAAATATGTATCGCACATTAATTTTGGACCTATTTTAAATTTTTGATAAAAATTAATTCCCCGGGGGGGTCGGGTATCCGTGGTCAGATTTTGTGGGGGGTACCATATTTCGACTCAGCTATGTTAGGGGAGTCCAAATATGTATCGCACATTAATTTTGGACCTATTTGAAATTTTAATTTTCCCGACGGAATATCGCGGGGGCACGGCGTCCCCGTGGCCCGATTTCAACTGACATCAAAACTTAAGCTCAGGACACCGAGCTGAATCGATTGATGTATCACACATTGATGTCCGACCATTAGAAAGGCCTCGGACGGACAGACGGACAGACAGACGGACGACAAATCGATTTCATAAACGAACGAAGTTCGTTGAAAATCTCTTTCATTTATTGTATAGTCAGACAATTTGATCTGCAAAACCCCAAAAAGGGTTCCCTAACTTCAACTTTTTTTGCTCAAATTATCTAAAAATACAAATTTTATTAAGATAGTAATTTGTTTCTGACGACTGATGTCAGGAGTCCAATCTAATATAACTGACTTTATACAACACAGCTTTAATAACATTGTTTATACATCCTCCTATAATTGGTAATATTTCATTTTGTATTTTATTTTCAAAATAATGGGGCAAGCAGTTACCATTTATTTCAATATGTTGAATATGATCAACCATAACTGGATCAATTCTTGAAATTAATGGTTTCAATCACTTTTAAAAAAATTACTGAAAAGCAAAATTTTGTCGGGCTAGGTATTGTACTACTTTTACTATAATTCTTTCTAGGACCATTGACCAACGTTTGGGCAATAAGACTTTCGTCCAAATGATTTCCAGAAGATTTATTTTTAATGGAATTGTACAACTGCGCCAAATCATTACAACACTTAACACGATTTTACTTTTCTCATGCCTGATCAAATGTTGCCTCTTATTAAAACCATTTTTGTCTCCTAAAGGAGTAGACTGATTTCTAAAAATTTTGCAGCAAAAACAAAACATTGCATTGTTGGTAGCTGAATACCAATTACGGTTTACAACCTCTTTAATAGATAAATATTTTTACAATAATTTTTTGTAATGCTTGTATTATAAGCATTCTTTGGATAATTATCGTCATCATCATTAGGTCTTCAGTCCTGGAACTGGTTAGACGCGTACCATCATTGTTTCCTATTCTGAACTAACCTACATATTTCCCTGAAATTTGCACAATCTGCATCTATCACTATCAGATCTAGGTCTACATCTACCTCTTTTTCTCCTATCTCTGCTTGTAATATATTCCATACTATTCCCCAAAATTGTCTTAGAACATATTCTGCCCTTCTATTTCTCCTATTTTTTTTCCACAGATATCCTTGTTTTTCCTTCTATTTCTATAACGTATTTGTTATTAACTTTGTCTGTTCATGCTATCATCCTCATACATATGAAGCACGACATTTCAAAAGGCTGTTACGGTTTTTCTGTCTGCTTTTCAGACTGTCCGTATTTCACAGCCATACTGTGCTGTGCTCCACACATATGCTTTCAACAATTTTCTTCTTGTTCTATGTTTGTTGTCTTTCATCATAGGCGCTGTTCTTTCTTGTTAGATACAGTTCGGTCCCCTTCTATTTTTTTTACAATTTTATACCCTATTTCTCCGACTTTCAGTGGTTGTGAAGGGGGGGGGGGCTCCGTGGCGTAGTTGTACGTGTGTGACTAATACGCCCAATGTCCCGGGTTCAAATCCCGACACGGTCTGCCTGAAAAATGTTAGGCGAGCATTTTTCACAAAAATACACCCTCGTTCGGATGATTGGTGAAATGGAGGTCCCGTGTGTGAGTGTTGTCACGCACGTTAAAAATTTCTACATTGCTTAGAACAGCAAGGGTTTGGCAAAATTCCAAACTTTCCAGGTAAAAAAAATTGAATTCCTGGCCAATGTAGTACCTTCGGATGGAGCATTGAAAAATCACATTTAAGGTTGTGAAGGGGGGTAAGCAGCCTGTAGCTGCTAAGTTACCCCAGAATAATTATAAAATGAACTATTTGCTTTAAGTTACTATCACCAGAATCGGTTCTGTTTTTCA